>PVIA01014465.1:0-26959 GCA_004024845.1 Tonatia bakeri
CAATGTTTTTTTTTTTGTTTTAAATCCTCACCCGAGGGTATTTTCATTTACTTTTTGATGGGGGGAGAGGGAGAGAGGGAGAGAGAGAAAAGCATCGATTGGTTGCCTTTGTAAGCACCCAGACTGGGGAACCACGCCAGGACTAGGGGTCTACACATCTGTGCCCAGATCAAGGATGAACCCACAACCTAGGCATGTGCCCCAACCAGAAATCAAACCTGCAACCTTTTGGTTACAGGACAATGCTCCAACCACTGACCCAACACTGCCCGAGGCCACCCATGTTTTTAATTGAAAATATGATTAAGATTGAAGGAAGACCATCCAAGTAAAAGGTTGTAGGTTATTTCCAGCGCACATTAATTTATCTTTTCATTTTTAAGACTCACCCGAGCTTGATGAATATGGTAAGCATTTTCAGCATTCTTCAGGGCCTGGGCTTTGAAATGGTTACTATCTGAAAAAGAAAACTTTCAGATTATCTACCTCATTAATTGATCTCATTCAAAGATGCAATTCACATATACATGTTTGTGTCCCTGACTCCCCTATTCTATTTATCCCTAGGTCCATAGAGAATGAGAGAGCAGAACGGCTCAGATTACTTGACGGAGGTAAGGGCCTGGAAGTGGCAATGGAGGCAGAGGGCTGCCATGCTCTCCAATAATCAAAGCCAGCTCACAAATACCACCAGGAGTCTGAGCTCCAGCCTCCTGATCCTGGGTTTCTCACATGAAGCAATGCCAAAGGCATGAAAGCAAGACAAAGAGGATTCAAAATTGTGATATATTTCTGCCAGGTGAAATTATTACAAAAGTAGAAGTACGACCCCCAAGATACCCTGACGCACCCCCATTCTCTTTTATTCTTAGCTCAACACAACCCTGATCATTATTCCCTGTGAAATTTCTCTCAAACTTCATCCCAATTCCTCCCTCTCTTGTGGTCACAAAAACACCAAACCTGATCAGTCTCTTACTCGTGCCTGCCGTGTGTCACCAACAACCTTGTTATGGGAGAGATGATGTTCTCTCCTGAGACATGTTGTTTTCTGAATTCTTCTGATTTAATACCTCTATTTCTACTAACAAAAACATATAAAATACTCCCAAACTTATCATATAACCTGACCCTTTCCTTTTCAAATTCTTCAGTAAGTTATTTTATATACTTGTTTATAGAAACATTCACATTTTCCTTCTCCAGTAAAATAAATTCCCCTTTGCTGATTAATATCACCTATCAGTCAAGACAAAAGTTGGCAAGAATTAATGTGTGCTAGATATGAAAAAATGGACAGTACCTGCTTCCTGTAACTCCTGATTTAGGACTCACCGTAATCCTCCTGTGTGATGTTAACTACCACCCCTCCACCAATGTCAATCTGTCTCTGGGTAGAACTGTCTTCTAGTTTCCTTAGGATTTCTTCCTGGATCCCATCGTGACCCATGTCTCGTTTGCGACTCATAAAATGGGCATATAACTCTGTCTGGGTGATTAGGAAGTTCAGTTTTCGCTGTTGCCTCTTGGCCTACACAGGAAAAAAGTTGAAGTGAAAATAGAGTCACATCATTAATCACCTACAAGAGGTAGTCAACAGAATTCACCAAACCTATAAATAGTTTGCATGTACTTCCTTTACAAATCTGTTACCCCCAGAAGGGTAAAAACTGCTAATAAATAATTTTATAATAACCAAGTCAGTGGTACTAAAAGCAAATAATAACTTTCACTTATAGTCTAATAATAACCTATATTTTGTTCTCTTTTATAACATGAAATCTTTTCTCCATTAGGCTTCTGTCTAAATTGTTTATTTCTTTATTATATTACTTTTCTATAGTGGTACTGAGACACCAACTAAATTTAAACTACACATTTTATTTCATAAACTGGATGGTAGATACATTTGTGTAGCTTCATTATTTTAAAAAATGTAAACGTGTCAAAAGCTCTTCTTTATCTAGCATCAAAACTCAAAGTGAGTAATTAGGAGCTATAAATTATTCTATTGTAAGTCAGCATGAAGGTATGTGAGGATAAGAAGCCAATCAAAGAAGAAAATGCTCCCTCAATTTACAGCTTATCTGTGGTAATGATAGTTACAAAACATGAATATAGACCAAACACATACTTTATTTGAATATGAAAAAAATAAAATCAAAGTGCCTCTGAAAGAACCTGGTAAGGAAAACAATCATTGTGTTTAATAAATAAAATCATTCATCAAAATAAACAATAAAATGAGTACACAAATACCCTAAAGACCAAAATATATGGAATATAGTAGACACAATAAACATGAAATTAAACAGTATTACCTTTCATTAACTAGTTTATAATAAAATTCCTATGAAGTGTATTTGATTTATTGCTAGATTTACTTCCCCCAAAGAAAAACAATAATATAAGGAACAAAGCCAAGAAAAGACACCAGTCCCAGTGTATGTTACAAAAAACTATTCTTTTGGGGGGGAGGGAGAAGAGGGACGGTTTATAGCACTTGAGCCAAATTCAAATCTGCAAGAAAATCTGAGAGTTTGAGAAAACATTGAGATTTTTTTAAAATAACAGACACAAATGCTCATGTTCCAAAGCTAAAGTACACTCAAGAAAACCTTTCTAAAACAAGGTAAATTAAAGGAACAATAAAGATCCATCAAAAATAGTTTCATCTCAAAAGTTCAGAGAAAAAAACACACAAGTTAACATAACCACAGATGAAACTGTCACCAGTTAGCTATCAACATAATTAAGAGAATGTCTCATAAATTCAGATCATAGGCCAAGCTGCTGCAAAACTTCCAGATCTGACTCTTAAATGTCTCTAAACTCACTAAGTATTCCTGATAGCATCAAGTGTTTACTAACTTGATAATATGTTTATTTTGCATGCAAAGATACGAGTTACCGAGGGGACTTAGGAGAACTCCATATTCATTCTCAAAGGCATGGTAAAGGAGAGAAGATCAAAGCTTAGGAGAGGCTCCACAGCTCTGTTCTGGCAAGAGTACTACTACCTACACTGAAAGGAAACACCCAATCCTTCAAATTACTTCTTTCTCTAGAACTCAACTTTCCTTCCACTCATCCCAACTGCTTTACCAATGGAAATGCAATAACTTTGCCCTCCTATTCTCTCCTCCTGCCTTTCTAAATAATATATTCAACCTACATCAGCTGATATCAGACTTCGCAAGAGTACGAGCTGCAGGTTAAAATAGCAAAGTAGGTCAGGGTTGGGTCTCAAAAAACTGGGCTAGTTGTCCATTGTCCCTATCTAGCCGTAATTTTGGCAATCAGCCCTGATCTTCCAACAAATCAAAACTGCAGCCAGCACCTGGAACCAAGCCAAGGTAAGCTGTAAGCTGTTTTACTTTCAATCACTTTTCTTTTTTTGTCCTCTAGAAATATGCAAAGAAACAGGCTGCAAAGAATAGAAGTTAGCATAGAAAAAAAAGAGGTGTAGGCCAGGGAGAGAACCTTATTAAAAGAGGAAGACAGAATAGGTTTACTAGACTAAAATCACTATCCTCAAAGTTATGTCTTAAAACATTTTTACATAATATAAATCTATAAATCTAACAAAATTGTTAGGTTTATAACTTATGAAGTGCAAACCAATCTCTTGGTATGGCTGCAGCAATTAGGGTTTTCAAAATTTTATGCTATTGTCCTACCTCTCGCATTTCCTCATCCAGCTTCCGTTGCTCTAAGGCTTCCTTCTCAGCACGCTTACGATGTTCCTTCTCTACCTTCTCGTACTTTTTCCAGTACAGAAGCATCTCCTTGGTAAGGCGGCGGGCACGAGGCAAGGTCTCCTTACAGTTCTTCTGGGCCTGCAAGGCGGCTCGACGCACCTCCTTCATGCACTGGTGGGCGAGCTGCAGACGACAATGTTACCACAATGAAGGACCTGACACCAGGAGCAGTGCTCCCTGGGCATTCCTCATTCTGTTCAGTGCACACATTCCTCCTATGGCCACATCTCTTTCTCTCCCAATCTGATTAACATCCCCATACAGTACTATGGTCCAGTCTCAGACCCCAAGGTAGTATCAGGTAGTATCACAATGCCTTAGAACATTTAAAAAAAAATGTATGATGACCTGAGATGTGTTAGGAAGTTACAAAATTTGATCACACACAATAATAATGGCTATCAATGCTTACTACATGGTAAGCACCATTCTAAGGTTAACACATACTAAGCTAATTTATTCTTCACAAAACCCTATGAAATTGTTATTATCATTATCCTCATTTTATAGAAGAGGAAACTGAGGCTGAGTGACTAGACCAGGGAACTACAACTAGGAACATTACCTCATCTGAACCTCGCAACTCTCAAAGGAAGTTGTTACTCTCCTCTGAGGGAAGGTATTAATGAAATCATTTCTTAGATGAAGGGCCTGACCACAGGAAGATTCTGTGGTCTGCTCAAGGAATGAGAGTGGGCTATGATCTTACCATAAAAGGTGTGAATACCAGAAATGTGAGGAGGAACAATTTTATTTACAGGATAGATTGAGAACATTTAGAAACTAAATTATCTTAGATACTATTGGATTCATTAACAACAGGTCACAAGAGACAGCAGCAAACATGGATGCAAAGAACAGAACACATTCCAGCAAAACATAAATGGGAAATATAAAACTTCTTACCTTTCGGCTATTGGTGAGAAACAGGTTACGAGCTGAAGCTTTCTGCTTGTTGGCCTAAAATATTTTTAAAAAGTATATCATTTAGGAATCCTTTTTGAGAAGAGATTATGAACTAACTCTGTCTTTTATTCAACTTGAGGGTTAAAAAATAAAGCATCAAGTGAAACATATTCAAGATCCATTACTGACTCAAAACTACACATAAACTTCCTAAAGTAGCACTCAGAACAAGAAGCTAGTGCTGTCACTGCCTTAGAGTCTTCTGTACCCTTTTGGAAAGAATTTAAGTTATATTTAAAGTTTGAAGCGGACTATGAAAATATAACATCATATCCTAACCCTAAAATACACTGTTTTCCTGGGCCGACCTGCAAAGATGCTGAGAGAACAGGGCACTCACATACAGAAATTGTTAGAAGAAAGGTGAACTGGCCCCCCAGGTAAGTGATTCTAGCCCGATCTCCAGCCAGGCCAAACCTGCCGCCATCATTACTCAATTTCTGCCACCACTTAAGCATCATCTTTTACAACCAAAAACTCTGAGGTAGACCTAACACGAGATGACTCAGCAATCCACCCACCCCCGAGCTGTTTATTGTGTCTTCTACTTAAGTTAAAAATCTCAATAAAGAAACCCAATTTCCCATCAATTCATTTGTCATGGGACTGAAGAGACTGTTGGGCAGCTCTCCCCCTCATTCTGAAGAAACAATGGGTTCAAAGATACAGAGGTCATGCATGTAAGCCACTTCTATAATTTTCCCAACCTAGACTGTCTGCTTAAGGAAACTGTAAGGCATTTTAACAAAAACTTTCTCTTACAAACTCTTAAGCAGCTATTGCCAATTTAAAGAAAAGAATCTCAAATATTTCCACTGAATTCCTTACCATAGGAAGGGCATCACCTGAAGCCTCTTCACCAGGTACAAAGCATGTTCCCTCATAACTTTTCCCATCAAGAATTCTCACACATACACTCTTCCCCCAGACATACTTAAAATTTCTAGAGGGAAAAACTAGGGATTGTACGATAGAGAAGAACCAGCATACCAAGGCATCGAAACTAATATCACCAATATTAGGACAGATGTGTCATGTGCCCTCTGATGTGACATACAAAGAAAGACATATCCCTCCCCTGGTAATCCTGCCAAAAATGCATAATTCAAATCTAATTGTGAGGTAACATCATACAAATAAATCCAAATTCAGAAACATTCTACAAAATAAATGACCTATTTTCTTAAAAAATAACGTTGCCCTGGTTGGTATGGCTCCTCCCTGTGAACCAGGTCACAGGTTCTATTCCCAGTCAGGGCACATGCCTGGGTAGCAGCCCAGGTTCCCCAGTTGGGTGTGCTTGAAGGGCAACCAACTGATGTATCTCCGGCACACTGATGTTTCTCTTCCTCTCTTTCTACCTCCCTTCCCCACTCTCCAAAAAGTAAATAAAAAAAAAATCTTTAAAACAAAAGCAATGTCATGAAAGATGAAGGCTGAGAAATTGTTTCAGATTAAAGGAGGTTAGAGACTTGAAAACTAAAATGCAATACCTAAACCCTAGATTGGATCCCAGATTGAATCAGTAAAGAGAAAAAGCAATGTAAAGGACATTATTGAGTCAATGATGAAATTTAAATATGGTCTGTAGATCAGGTAATTTTTATAACTGCACTGTGGTTATATATGACAAGATATCCTTTTTTCTTAGGAAATCATTAAATTATTAGCAGTGAGTTTAGCACAAAGTCTCAAACCTTCAAGACGGGTGAGAAAAAAGTACACTTATGTAAAAAAAAGCACATGAGACAACTACTAAATGAGTAAAGTATACCTGGCAGTTCCCTGAATTTTCTAGACTTCTATTCTTAAAAACTTTTTGTTTTAAACTAATTTTAGACTTACAGAAAATTTCCAAAAAATAGTACAGTTCCCTTACATCCCTCCCCCTGCTTTCCCTAATTTTAGCATCTTATATTTTCATAGTACAACTATTAAGATAAGAATTTAACACTAGTAAAATATCCCACACTGCTCTTAGGTGCTCTTGTCCTTAGTCTCTTCCTGTATGTGACATTTCCTCAATCTTTCTCTTCCATGTCTTTAACACTTTTGAAAAGTACCAATTAGTTATTCTTTAGAACACCTCAAATCTGTGGTTTTCTGATTATTGAAGTGACATTACGCATTTTGGCAGAATTCCACAGAAATAAAGTGTTACTCTTCGTGTATCACATCGAGGAGTTCATGATGTCAAAATTTATATTACTAGTGATGTTTACTTTGATCATTTGGTTGAAATGCATTCTGCCAGTTTTCGCCACTACAGTTCTAGCTTTCCCTTTGTACAATAATATGCATTGTGGGGCAGATGCTTTGAGTCTATGCCAATTGTATCTCCCCTAACTTTTGCCCTCTAATTATTGCACTCATCTATTTCCTTTCTTCCTTCTATACTTACTAATTCAAATTCTACTGTAAGGAAGAATTGTTCCTTCTATCTTACCTTTTTGTTTAAGAATGTGAACTCATAAATATTTCTTTATTCTATAGGTTAAAATCCAAAATTATAATATATTGCTTCTCAAATTATTCTAACTTTGGCCATGAGCAATTCCTTCTGGTTGGTTTTGAGTTCTTTAGACAAGCCCAGCATACCGCCCCTCCTCCCACCCCCCAACAAGGCCCCATCTTTTTCAAGCACTTCCTTACTTTCTTGCACCAGAAGATGTTTAAGGTACACACTGTATTAAACTATTGTTCCAGGAACTAGGAGCCCTAGTTCCTTTTATCAGAGAATAAAAGGTGTTTAGAAACCAAGGTCTGGGTGCTAGGTATACTCATTGTTATTGGGGTGTCGCTGCTCCTAGGCCCTCTCGGCAAAGAGCTAGAAAAAAACACATACTAAACCATACATACACACACAACTATATTTCTGTATTTATCTATATGTACATGAAAAACCATATACTGATATCTCTGATTCTAACCAAACTTCACAGCCTTCATTTTAGCTTTTCTCTTTCCTTTTCTTTACTTACAACTTCTCCACTTGTAACTTCTTTCTCCAACAGCGAGAAATACAATATATTTATTTGTTCAATTAAATGATTACATAAAGTAGTTTCGAAGTGCTAACTCATTTTACTGTGAGAAACACTTTTTGTCAATCATGGCATTTATGTATAGCTCTTCTGGTCTTTAGCCTTACATATTCAGTCAAAATACTGTCCTCTTCAGTTACTTGGATGACTTTTTTATTCTCCACTAGCTGCAACTTAGTATGTTACTCATTTCTAATACAATTAAGTTCCTTCATTTCTGTTTTTATTCCTTTACGTACATATACAAACAACCTCCCTGTCCACTTACATCCTGGTTAGTTTAACTGTTTAGTTTATTTCTGGGGGTATATGTCAGGAATATGTAACACATTACTATGGTTCTAAAAATCAGCACTTTACAAAAAGATATACTCAGACTCCTTTCTTGTCCCTGCTAGCCTGTTCCCATCCCTTCCCTTTTTCTACCCTTTTCCTGCCTTGCCCCTATAAAGAATCAATCACTTTAATTCTGATTTATCCTTCTTCAATTTATTTTGCACAAATGAACAGTTATTTGTGCATTTTCTGTATTTCCTTTTCTTATATGAAAGGTAAATACTCTAAATACTTGCTCATGATTTGCTTTTTTCCACTTAACAGTATGTCCTATAAATTCTTCATATCAGTTCAGAGAGGTCATCCTCATTCTTTTAACAGCAGCATGATAATCCACTATGTAGGTCTACTATTGTTTAATTCAAGCCCCATATGTGGCCATTTAGGTTGTTTCTATTATTTTGCAATCACAAATAATGCTGCAGTAAATAAACTCGCTTACATGTATTTTGTTCTGTTGAAACATTTAACTTCAGAGTCTATTCCTACAAGTGGAAGTGGTGGTTTGAAAGAAAGTGCACATTTAGATTGTTAGGTACTGCCAACTTTCCCTCCGAAAGTTTTCTCTAATTTGCATTTCTAGCAGCAATGTATGAGAGTGCCTATTTCCCCACAGAATCTTTAACAGAATGTGTCAACATATTTAAAATTTTTTGCATGATAGGTGACAAATGGTGTCTAGGCATTATTTTAATTTGTATCACTCCAATTACATAAGACTTTGATCCTTTTTACTATGTTTAAGGGCCGTTTTAATATCTTTTTAAATTGTCTATTCGTGTTGTTTTCCCATCTGTCTACTGAATTTGTGGTCCTTTGTCGCTCCATTTTAAAGTGCTATTTATTTTTAGTGATAATTGCCCTTGGACCATAGTATAGAAAGTAAATAATCTCTCCCAGTTTGCTGGTTGGTTGTTGTCATGTAAAAATTTATTTTGTGTAGTCAAATTTATCAATGTTTGCTTTTATTGCTCCTGAATGCTGAGTCACGGTTAGAAATTCTTTTCCTACACTAAGGTTAAATAGGAATACAATTATTTTCTTCTAGTATTTGGATTGTTTAGTTTTTTTTACATTGAGATCCATTTGGAGTAATATGAGTGAGATGCAAATCTAATTTTATTTTTTTCCAAATATATATCCTGTTGTTCCAGTACCACTTATTTTATTTTCCTTTTCATTGAATTATTGGGGTGACATTAGTTAATGAAATTATACAGGTTTCGGGTGCACAATTCTACAACACCATACACCACACTGTGAGTTCACCACCCCAAGTCATGTGTTCTTCCACCACCATTTACCCCCATACCCTCCCTCACCTCCTCCCCTACGTAGCATACTTATTAAAATAGCAAAAAGAATGCTTAAACACAGTTTTCTTGAATCATTCATTCACCTTTTCTTCTAATGCCTGTGATTATTCAGCAACATACAAATGTCTATAAATTCTGTAAGAAACACATCTCAGCAATTTTATTTTAATTTCCTCTATTATCACTTGTATATTTGCTGTCAACCTCCACTGCTGTATGTAAGAAAACTGAGTTCCTTTCTCAAGGAACTTGGCCAAGGAGCATCACATAATTATTTGTTTTGTGAATTCTCATTAAATTCTAGAAAACCAGTTAGGTGAAGCATTCTCTTAATTACAACAAATGAATTTCCTTTCTGAAGTGTCAAGGAAGTGTCAAGTGTCCCTCTTATGAGGGCAGGCAGAGAAAACACTCTTGCCACCACCTGTACCGAAGACGCTCACTCACCTTTGGTAGTTCCTTTTTCACGATGCTGAGCCATACTTTCCTGCGACGAGCATTAAGCTGCTCAATGGATAAGTGCTTCTTCTTGATGCCAGGAGGAGGTGCATCATGAGAGAACTTGGCAAAGACTTTGGTCTGGTGGTGGCGACGAGGGGATTCTTCAGAGGAAAGTTCTTCATCCCTTCGCCTTTTTTTCTTCACTTTTTTCAACTTGGCTGCAAAGGAAATAGATTCTCAGAAGGTTGCATTTCTTCCCTTCCACAGGAGACAGCAAAAAAAACAACCTCATCACTTTTAGAAAATTCAAGGTTCTTTCCTCATTCCACTTGAGGCTGGCAATGTTTATCCCTTTATCTACTCAGGCCCATGCATATTCCAACAGAAAGATCTCACTACCTTGGAAGAGAACACTGGATACTTACTCTGTTTACATCAAAAAGAAACACAGAATAAAAGCAAACAAAAAAAAAATGAACTTCTTCTGAACTCAAAAATAGGAAAGTTTATGAAGTATCATGGGCTCAAGTGATGGTCAAAATTAAGGAAACATTTCTACTTGGTGGCAATGTAAGGTAACTAAAGAAAAAGAGAAAGAAAAAATGCACTGATTAAATGCATTAAATGACTTATGAAAAGAAAATTATACATGGAACCTAATTGAGAGGGGAGGATGTGAAGAGTGAGAAAACACAGAAATAAATAATGAGGATGTGGGAGAAAGAAGGGGAAATGGCTGAAAAGAGTCATTCTGAGTAGATTTTATACCTTTAGGGGAATAAAATTTATACAGATAGTTTAACTTTCCCTTCCTACTTCCTTCCTGATTTCCAGCTGCTTAGAGCTCAGTAAGATAGAAATGACATATCCTGGTAAACATGCAAAAAATACTACAGAAGGTCATCAGGAGATAATCTATTTTTAATCACCACATATAGCAACAATAACTTATAGCAGACCCTTCAGGTTACTCCTCTTATATACCTGTGCATAACCAACCTCTTCCACTCCCAGAGCATATTCAACATTTGGAGAGTATATAGAAGAAAAAGGAATAAGCTAATTGGAATAAACTAGGAATCCATAGTTCTTATGTCTTCATAATTCTAGAAAAGATCATAAAGCAAATACAAAATAAGGTTAATAATACTTACAACTAATTAGATGGGGGAGGGGGTGGGCTAGTGTTTTTTTTCAGATAAGGCAAATTCCTACTACATGGATTATGTTCAAGGTCCAAATGCATCAGAAGGCCATATGAAATCCTGAAAGTAAGAATGAGTAAATGTGGAAGGCAGATCAATGTGCTCACCTTTAAGTTTCTTTTCTTCCTTAAATTTCTTTTTTTTGGGTCCAAGCAGGTGACGTTGTTGCTCATAGAAAGGGTCGTATGTGGAGAGCAGACCTGCACTGTAGTACTGGTATTGCTGCAACTGAAGCAGGCAAAGACAGAGATCCTTAGAAGGGCCTATCTGTGACCTATAGCACAGTTCAAATCATCTTTATCACAGAAAGCTGAGCCAGAGGAAAAACCATAGTTCCTTAATACAGTGTTCTTCCCATAAAGAGACCAAGAAAGATTTATTTCCTAAACTTCAAATGAAAATGGATTCATTGGCTATGCATATGGTAAATTCAGAAAATAATTAAAGAAAGGAAAACCCTTCATGCTTCTGAATCTCCGCCAGAATATTTACTTAGTCCTTACACACAGCATGGAGCAAAAGGAGGTTTACATTTGTTCATATGGAAAATAATACAATAATTAATAAATAACAATACAAGAATAAAACACTGTGTTTCATCTACTCCTGACTGTAAACCTACTTTTGCCCCACACTTATTTGAGAAATGCAATTTTTTGCAGTAAGATCTCTTCTTGGAATTCATCATCAACATATAAACCATACTTCTGTTACCAACAGGTCCTCAGATTTTCCAAGATTTCTGATCCAGCTGTTCTAGGTTACCAAATACATGCCACAGTCTTATATTTGGTTCAGACAGACACCAGCCATCCCAATACTTCAATCTTTCAAGTCTTTTCTCTCTTCATCTCCCTCTAAGGGAGTCTGACAATATTGTGAATAGTATCTATGTTGCTAGAATTCTAACATATGAATATCGATTTTTCTTTCCGGGAAGTAGCTTATCCTTTCAAACACTTCATTTAAGTTGACCCCCAAAGCTCTCATTATCCTGTCACATTTATTACTAATGGATAAATGTGAATATAAATTAAAATCATTTAGTCCAGTGTCAAATTTCTTTTCCTGGTTTATGGCCAAATGAATTGTCAAAGGAATGAAATTAGAAGAGTGAAACAGAAAACTATTACAAGGTCCTGTATCAAATGTCAAAGTTAAATGAGCATTAATCAAGCTGTACACTTACAAATTAAGGTTAATAACACAACTTTCCCTTTTTATGTTTTACTTCAATTAAAAAACAAACAAACAAACAAACATTTTGAGCACCAAGTACCTTAACACTGTACCTTAACGAGGAGCCCTTTGTCTTAAAACAGATATCTTACTGTTTATCACTTCTACAGGCTAATAGCCTTCAGCAAATTATTCAAAGCTTTCTGACCTAACTTTGGACCTTAACTAATTGCAGGAAAGTTTTTAGATCTCTGAATATGCTACTGCTCATGTGCAAAGCACTACACTTCTCCCAAAAATCAGAAAGCTTTGGTAACAGCACTCAAATAACTATAATCAATCTAACGTTAGAATGCGAAGAAAGGGAGGTTTTTTTCAAGACTGGAACACTTCCAAAGAACAATGTATTTTAAAAAGAGCAACAATGCACTAGATTTAAAATGATGTAGCCTCTTTGGAAAATACTCTGGCAGTTCCTTAAAAGGGTAATTAAGCACAAAGTTGCCATATGACCTAGTAATTCCTCTCTTAGACATATACCCAAGAGACATAAAAACACACATCCACATAAAAAATGTGAACTCAAATCTTCATGGCATCATTATTCATAATAGCCAAAAGTAGAAATAACTCACTATTCACAGCTATGATTCATAATAGCCAAAAAGTAAAACTCCAATTATTTCATCAACTCATGCCTGTATAAATAAAATATAGTATGTCCAGTCAATGGAGTGTTATTTGTCAATAAAAAGAACCTAGACATTGATATACGAAGTCCGTTCAGAAAAAGTCCAGCCACTGTTAATATAATGAGAACAATTTGCACAACACTGATGTAACCTGGCAGCCAAGGAGAGTGGACTGGAAAGTGCATGAGTGAACACTGACGACTTCACTGTACTGGTCAGTGGGGGCAGTAGACACCACTGAGTGAGCATGTGTACCATGTGGCTGTCGCATGGAAAATGACTGAGTGAGTGGAACAACGATGAATGTTCATCAGATTTTGCATTAAGCTTGAACATTCCTCTGTGGAAACTACTCAGATGATTCAGAAGGCCACAGCTATGGGCAACTGGTGACTGGCAGCTTCATCATGACAATGAGCCCACTCAACGCATAATATCTCCCTCAGAGTTTTTTGGCAAAACATCAAATCACCCAGGTGACTCGGCCCCCCTATAGTCCAGATTTGGTGCCCTGTGACTTCTAGCTTTTCCTAAAACTAAAACCACATTTAAAAGGGAAGAAATTTCAGACAGTCTATGAGATTTAGGATAATACAATGGTGAAGCTAATGACAATTGGGAGAACTGTGTGAGGTCCCAAGGTGCCTACTTTGAAGGGGACTGAAGCACAACTATCCTATGTACACTGTTTCTTGTACCTTGTATCTTCAATTAATGTCTCTATTTTTCATATTACATGGTTGGATACCTTCTGGACACACCTTAGATGCTATAACATAAGTGAACCTTGAAAACATTATGCTAAGTGAGAGGAAATGAATACAAAGAACACATGTTTTTTCCATTTGTATGAAATACCTATAATAGATACATTATAGAGATAAGTGGTGGACTAATGACTGTCTAGAACTGAGAGAAATGGAGAGAATAGGGGTCAACAGCTAAGGGGAGTGGGTTTTCTTTGTGCAGTAACAAAATAATCTGAAGTAAATAGTGATTAATAGTTACATAACTCTACGAATACACTGAATGGCACACCTTAGAAGGCTGAATTTTTTAAATTAAAGATTTGTTTAATTTTAGAGGGAGGGGAAGGGAAGGAGAAACTTTGATGTGCGAGAGAAACACTGATGGGTTGTTCACTGTACACGCACAACCAGGTACCTGGCCCACAACCCAGGCAAGCGCTCTGACTGCGGAGATCAAACCAGCGACCTTTCTGTCTGTGGTACAATGCCCAAACCCTTAAGTGACACCAGCCAGGTCTAGAAGTCTTAATTTTTTTGGTATGTGAAATATATTTCAATAAAGCCGTCACTATAACAACTACTACCACCATCTAAATATAAAGTCAATATGATGTATCTTTAATGACTACAAGCCTGAGGGTAATACCCAGCATGAAGGTCTGATATGTCTCCTGAAACTCTTACCTCCTTGTCTTTACTGTATTTATTCTGGTGAAGTTTCTTATATTTGTGCAGCCGCAACATGTTATGAAGTTCTTCTCTACTGAGATTTAGTTCTTCTTCCTCCTCTTCTTCCTCTTCCTCCTCTTCTTCCTCATTGTCTTCACTTTGAGAATCTGCCTCACTGGACTCATCACTTAGCAGAATGCTCTGAAAAAGGAAGGAAATGGAAATGGAACTTCTGCTATGAAGCAATTCCTTTTACCATACAAGCATTTTTAAAAATGGAATTTATTGGGGTAACATTCATTAATAAAATTATACAGGATTCAGGTGTACAATTCTATAACGCATCATCTGTATATTGTACTGTGTGTTCAACACCCTAGGACAATAGAAGTATTTTTTCCCAGATTCCAAAACAATGACAAAAACAGATGGAGGACAGTCATTCCAGTTTCCCTTATATTATTCTCTGCCAATTCAACTGAAAAACAAAAGGATTCCAATTAAACCCGGGCGGAACAAAGTGAAGAGCACTAAAACATGGGCAATGCTATTAACAACAACAAAGCTAGACTCTACTAAGTACTTACACTATACATAAGATAGTTTAACTAAATATCAAATACCAAAGCAAAAAAACAAAACAAAACAAAACTGTGATGGCAAATAAATAATTCCCAAATCCACTGATGACTATGTGAACAAAACGTGGTATTATACAGATAATGAAATATCATTCATCAGTAAAAAGGAATAAAGTACTGATACATGGCACATCATCAGTGAACCTTGAAAATGTTATGCTAAGTGAAAGAAGCCAGACACAAAAGGCAACATATTACATGATTCTGTTTATATGCAATGTCCAGAATAGGCAAGTCCAAAGAGAGAGAAAGCAGATCAGTGGCTGCCAGAGCCTGAGGATGTAGGGAACGGGAAGTGACTGCTAACAAGCACAGGTTTTCTTCTGGAGTGATGAAAATGTTTTGGAAACAGTGAGTGATGATGAATACACAAAACTTTATTAATACACTAGAAATTACTATATCACACACTTTAAAAGGGCAGATTTTATGGCATGTGAATTTTATCTTAATTTCTTAAAATGTGATGACTAAAAAAAAGATTTCTGCATTCCAACAGCTTAAAGTCTCACTGATATGAAGCAAATCTGGCCTTTTACACATGAGTTTCTTAAAGGGCCTAGATATAATGAAAGAATACCTTTAAGTCACTTTCCATTCTTCATAAGAAAAGTAGGAAATAGAGAAATAATTACTTTCAATAGAAGAGATGCTATCCTTAACTTAGTTTGGCCAATGACAGTAAGCTTGAGTGTGTTAACCAGATTGTACTACTCTTGCTTATAAAGACTCCAATGGCTTACCACTGTGAAGAGTAAAATACAATTTCCCTGACATCAGGCTCCGTAACCTTATTTTTCTGCCATCCCCTCACTCCATCTTCCAGCCACTGCAGCATTCTTTCTCCCTCAAACATACCGACTTGCTTCCTTTCTCAGAACTTCTGCAGTTACTCCTTTTTAAAATTTGTTATTTTTAAAATATATTTTCTTGATTATGCTATTACAGTTGTCCCAACTTTCCCCCTTTTGTCCCCCTCTGCCCAGTACCCCCATTCCTTCTAGCAATCCCCTCCCTCAGTTCATGTCCATGGGTCATGCATATAAGTTCTTTGGCTTCACATTTCCTATACTATTCTTAACATCCCCCTGTCTATTTTGTACCTACCGATTTATGCTTCTTAATCCTTGCACTTTTCCCCCATTCCCCACCTTCCCCCTTTCAGTTAACAACCCTCCAAGTGATCTCCACATCTATGATTGGGTTTCTGTTTTGCTTGTTTTTTTAGATTCAGTTGTTGATAGTGGTGAATTTGTTGCCATTTTAATGTTCGAAGTTTTTATTTTTTTTTCTTTAGTCCCTTTAACATTAACATAATAACGGCTTGGTGATGATGAACTCCTTTAGCTTTACCTTGTCTGGGAAACACTTTATCTGCCCTTCTATTCTAAATAATAGCTTGCTGGATAGAGTAATCTAGATTGTAGAACCTTGCTTTTCATCACTGTGAATGCTTCTTGCCAGTCCCTTCTTGCCTGCAGTTTCTTTTGAGAAATCAGCTGATAGTCTTATGGGAACCCCTGTGTAGGTAACTCTCTGCTCTTCTCTGGCTGCTTGTAAGATTCTCTTTATCTGTAACCTTTGGCAATTTAATTATGACGTTTCTTGGTGTGGTTTTGGGTCCAACTTGTTTGGGACACTCTGTGCTTTCTAGACTTGTATGTCTATTTCCTTCACCAAATTAAGGAAGTTATTTTTCATTATTTTTTCAAGTATTTTCAATTTCTTGTTCTTCTTCTTCTGGTATCCCTATGATTAGGATGTTGGTACATATGGAGATGTCCCAGGACGTTCTTATTCTGTCCTCATTTTTTATTTTTTCTTGCCATTCTGGTTGAATGCCTTTTTCTTCCATATGTTCCAGAATGTTGATTTCCCAGTCTCATCTCCTCCACTGTTGTTGGTTCCCTGTAGATTTTTATTTCACTAATGTAACCTTCATTTCTGGTTGGGTCTTTTTTATGCTATTGTCAACCTCAATGAGTCATCTGAGCATCCCAATAACCAGTGTTTTGAACTCTGCATCTGATAGGTTGGTTACCTGTTTCATTTAGTTCTTTTACTGAAGTTTTCGTCTATTCTTTCACTTGGGCCATATTTGTCTCCTCAATTTGGCAGCCTCACTATGTTTGTTTTTGTGTGTTAGGTAGAGTTGCCTCGACTCCCTGTCTTAGTAACACAGCCTTTTGTAGAAAAGCAGACCTGTAAATTGAGCGGGGTGGAGTCGTAGGTGATTGCCAGGGTGCAGCAACCCATTTTACCACCTTATGGCTCTGTGTTGGGAGAGGTCTTGGAGAGGGGACAATGCCACTATCTGGCTTCTGGAGATTTGTCCAGGTGGAAGCTGTTTCCCAGCAGTCGCCCTGTTTCTAGTCACTTCACTTTCTTCCTATATGCCATCTGTATCCTTCCAGCTGTTACCCGGGTGCTGAATCCCAGAGGGGATGTGTCTGCGTAAGCCCTCTATCTGTGAAGGCCCTCCAAGTCTCCCAATAATCCCACAGTCTCTTCAGCCACCCTAACCTTCACTGCTCTTTACAGCCACAAGTTATGGGGATTTATCTTCCTGGTACTGGAACTCTGGGCTGCTAGGTTGTCTGGTTTGGGGCTGGCCCCTCACTCCCAAAGCAACCCTCCTGATTTTTATCCACCACACAAGAATGCAGGACTGTGGCTCCATGCCTCTCTGCCTGTCCACCTCTCTCTAAGTCTCTGCCTCTCCTACTCATCTGGATGAATGTGGATTCTTTAAATCCTTGGTTGTCGGACATCCATATAGCTCGATTTTCTGATGGTTCTGGGTGATATTTGTTTTGCCGTCTACTTGTGATTTTTACCATAGTTGTGCAAGGAGGTGAAGCTTGTTTATACATGCCTCAATCTTGACTGGAAGTCTCCGTTATTCCTTCTGATTGAAATGCTCATATCTGAAACCTTCACATAATTCTCTCTGATCATTCAGAAATCAGTTGAAATGTTACTTCTTTAAAGTCGTATTTATTTATTCGTTTACAGGCTTACTCACTGCATCTCTCCATTAGAATGTAAACTCCATAGGGCATGAATCCTGTCTATGTACAACAGTATCCGGCTTGTAGGATCTGCTCGATCAATATTTGGTGAATAAAAAAACTACTCAAGGACTAGTGAAAAGTAGATTAAATATCACAAGTAAATGTGAGCCAGTGAGGGCAAGTACGTTATCTAATATATACTTGTGCTCCCTTTATCCACAGTGCTTTTGTACTCAACAATGTTTACTAAAGTGAACTTCACTGAGTCTTCTAGATTCCTCTCTATAATCTCTTCTAAAAATCACAGCCAGAGTAAAAACTCACCTCTACAGAAATCCCTGCCAATGCCTCAGAATGCATTAATATCTTTCCCTTTTATTTGTAGTTAGTAGGTTATTCAAATTCTAAATATTCTGTCTTTTCTTACCTTTAGCCACTTCCTGCTTTTCTTCAACTTAGAGAAGTTATATAAATTTCCTTTGTCAGATTTTGATTCTGTGTAAAAAAAAACAAAAAATAATAAATGAAAGAATAAGTCCTGGTGGTGTGGCTCAGTGGACTGAGCATTGGCCTATAGGTTGAACTGATAGGTTGCTGGTGTGATTCCTGGTCAGAGCACATACATTCCTGGGTTGTGAGCCAGGTCCCCAGTTGGGGGTATACGAGAGGTAACTGATCGATGTATCTCTCACATGTTGATGTTTCTCTCCCTTTCTTTTTCCTTCCCCTCTCTTTAAAAATAAATAAATAAACCTTAAAAAAAAAAGAACTACCCCAATAGAACTGATTGTCTGAAAAGGGATCTCATACCACACTGACCTGACTGTAGAACTCCATTCAGTGAGTATGTGTTTAACATTCCAGAATTGCTTGCTCCAGAAGATTCACCAAGAAAAGAATTTGGAGGTTCTTCTTTAACTTGTATTAAGGGATCCCCAGATTGGGGCAATAAAGGATTACTGTCATCCAGTCCATCTTCACTTTCATCACTATAAATTGAAGAATGGTGAACCCACAATCAGAGCTGATCCAGCAAAATATTATAATTTATGCTTAAGAATGAACATTTTAGCCCTAGCTCAAATGGTTGGAATACTGTCCCATAAACCAAAAGGCCATGGGTTTGATTCCCAGTCAAGGCGCATATAGTCTCTAGGATTCAGTCCCCAGTCAGGCTGCATATGAAAGGCAAACATCCAATATTTCTCTCTCAAAATGATGCTTCTCATCCTCTCTCCCTCCCTCCCTTCCCCTTTCTAAAATCAGTAAGCATATCCTTGGGTGAGGTTAAAAAAAAAAAAGACTGAACACTTTACAGAAGAAACTGATCCTTTGAATAAGTTCAGTATGTTTTATTTGAAAGAAAGAATATCGAACATGCTAAAAATCATAAATTATTTTAATACTAAAATTTACAGCGATAATGGAAATCAGAAATACGGCTGAACACCACAGTGGGAAGATGGACTATCATACCTAGAAATATTCCTGTTGAAGATGGCTGATGTTTGTCGCAAGAAATGGTCCAACCGGAGGGCCCTCTCCAGGTACTGAAGGTAGAGGGGCTTTGCCAGCTCAGTGCAGCCGCCATCGTCCCCGGCACCCAACTCTGAGGCCATAGAACAAATCTGTCTTCATGCACAAGGGTTTCCGACTACACGGCTGCAGGATGGAGATAAGTAGTCAAAGATGAAATGCTATTATTCTCCCTTAGTTTGCCTGCTTGTTATCAGTGTGAAAAGAAATCAGACCTAGTCTGTAGCAAGATTATTATAAAGCTCCTGATAGACAATGCCTTCTAATGCAAAGACACAAGTTAAAAGGATAAGAACATCAAACTGCAGAAAAACTGTCATATGTCTCAGTGGAAATTCATACTACATGTCTTTGAAATAATGCCTTAAATTTACACCCATTTCTCTTTTGCCCTACAATTAACAATCACTCACATTAACCCAAATCTATACCACAAGCTCACTGCTGTACACTTCACAGAAGAGCTTTACCACATTGTTCTCAGAATCACCCTCAAAACAGCTGCTCCATTTTTTCATTTTGTATTTGTACATATGTGTGAGCTATTCCATTTACAAGAGATTAGATATATTGGCAGAGTATTTTATAATCCCTTATAAAACATGCCAAAAAGTGTAGAAGAGACATAGAAAACTGGAGCAAAAAGAATAAATAAAAGTGAGGATGAAAAACACAGGCATAGCCTGAGCATTCATTCTCTTTATTGTTTTAAGTTGTTACAATGTTAGAGTCAGAATATCTTCACTAGAGAAATAATCAGTACAACAATTTCCCATCTTTCATATAACGTTTTCTGTCTTATCTTACCTTGTTATCTTCAAAAAATTAAGAAGTTAGCCCTGGCTGGGGTGACTCAGTGGACTAAATGCTGGCCTGTGAACCAAAGGGTCACTGGTTCAATTCCCAGTCTATGGCTCATGCCTGGATTGCAGGCCACACCCTCAGCAGGGGGTACACAAGAAGCAACCACACACTGATGTCTCTCTCCCTCTCTTTCTCCTTCTTTTCCCCTCTTTAAAAGTAAATAAATTAAAATCTTTAAAAAAAATTAAGAAGTTAACCCAGGACTACATAATGAGAATACACAGAAAGAGCAATCAGATCACCATCTGACATACAACGAGGACTCAGTAAGTGGTAAATGTGTTTTAAAAGTCCATAATCTAACAAACTATGGTATGAGCTGTAAAGGAAGCCATAATATCTTTACCTTGAGTTATCTTTTTTATTATAGCTTTTAAAATTTCCTAATATAATCTTTCTACTTATGGAAATGTTAGAAATCCCCCCACACTTAATCTATAAATTTAACACAATCCTTATCAAAATCTCAGCAGGCTGCTGTTTCTTTTTTCTCCCAGAAAGTGACAAGCTGATTCTTAAAATTTATATGGAAACACAAAGAAACCAGAATAACTAAAATAATTTTTTAAAAGAACAGGGTTGGATGACTTACACTCCTGATTTTAAAATGTATGAAGGCCCTGGCTGGTGTGCTCAGTGGATTGAGCGACGGCCTGCAAACTGAAAGGCTGCTGGTTCAATTCCTGGTCAGGACACATGCCTGGGTGGTGGGTATGCTAGAGGTAACTGACTGATGTTTCTCTCACACATCAGTGTTTCTCTCCTTTTCTTTCTCCCTCCCTTCCCTTTTCTCTAAAAGTAAATAAAATCTAAAAAATATATTATAAAACTACAGTAATCAGACCAGTGGTACTGGAATAAGGATAACCACATAAACCAATAGAACATACCTAAGGATCCAAAACAAACTCTCACATAACGTCAGTTTTTTAAATTTCATTTTTTAATTAAAAAAAGTTTTTCAATTACAGTTGACATTCAATACTCTGTTAGTTTCAGGTATGCAGCACAGTAGTTAGATACTTAAATAACTTATAAAGTAACACTCCCATAAGTGTAATACCAACCTGACACCATACAGTTATTATAATATTACTGCCTCTATTCCCTACATATACTTTACATTACTGTGACTATTTTGAAACTGCCAATTTGTACTTACCTTCACCTTAACCCCACTCCCGCCTGGCAACCATCAGGTTGTTCTCTGTATGAGTTTGTCCCTCCTTGGTTTGTTCACTTGTTTTTTTGATTTTATGTATAAGTGAAATCACATGGCATTTGTCTTTCTATTTCACTAAGTATAATATGCTCTAAGCCCATCCATGCTGTCACAAATGGTAAGATTTCATAACTTTTTATGGCCAAATAATATTCTATTATATATATGTACTGCCTCTTCTATATCCAATCACCTATCAATGGACACCTGGGTTGCTTTCATACCTTGGCTATAGTAAAGAATGTTGCAATGGACACAAGAATGAATATATCTTTTTGACATAATGTTTTCAATTTCTTCAGATAAATACCCAGAAGTGGGATTTCTGGGTCATACGTTATTGCCATTTTTAATTTTTTGAAGGACCTCCATAGTGTTTTCCACAGCGGCTGCACCAATTTGCAATCCCACCAACTGTGCATGAGGGTTCCCTTTTCTTGACATCCTCACCAACATTTGTCACTTGTTCTTTATTGATGACAACCATTCTGACAAGTGTGAGGTGACATCTCACTGTGGTTTTAATTCGAATTTCTGATGATTAGGGACACTGAGCATCTTTTCATGTCTATCGGCTATCTGTATGTCCTTGATAAAGAATGTCTATTCAGGCTCTGTGCCCATTTATATCAGATTTTTTTTTGGGGGGGGGCGGGTTATGTGAGTTCTTTATATATCTCGGATAGTAACCTCTTATGTATCATTAGTAAATATCTGCTCCCATTCAGTAGCTTGTTTTTCATTTTGTTGATAGTTTACTTTGCTATACAAAAACTTTATAGTTTGATGTATTTCCATTTGTTTATCCTTTGTTTCCCTTGCCTGAGGAGATAAAGTTTACTGCCTGTGTTTTCTTCTAGGAGTTTTATGGTGTCGGGTCTTACATTTAAGTCTTTAATCCATTTTGAGTTTAGTTTTGCATGTGGTATAGGAGAGTAGTCTAGTTTTTCTTTTCTTTCTTTCTTTCTTTTTTTTTTTGCATTTATCTGTTCAGTTTTCCCAACACCATTTATTAAAGAGACTGTCTTTACTCCACTGTGTATGTCTCCTTTGTCATACCTTAATTGACCATATAGGCATGGATTTATTTCTGGGCTCTCTCTATTTTGTTACAGTCATTTATGTGTCTTTTTTAATACCAGTACCATGCTGTTTTGGTTACTAGAGTCTTGTAGTTTGGTTTGGTATCAGGTCATATGATACCTCCAAACCCTGCTTTTTCTCAAGACTGCTGTGGCTATTATTTCGGGTCATTTGTTGTTCCATCTAAATTTTAGGATTACTTGTTCTAGTTCTGGGAAAAATGCCATTGGTATTTTGATAGGTATTACACTGACACTATAGATTGCTTTGGGTAAGTATGGACATTTAAGAATGTTAATTCTTCCTATCTATTAGTACAGTATACTCATATGCTTCCATTTAGTTGTATCTTCTTCAATTTATTCCTTCAATGTCATAATTTTTTAAGTACAGGTCTTTTACCACCCTGGTTAAATTTATTAAATGTATTTTATTTTTGATGCAATTATAAATAGAACCATTTGCTTAATTTCTCTAATAGTTCTTTATTGGTATATAAAAAGGCAACTAATTTCTGGCTCTGACTGGGTGACTCAGTTGTCTAGAGCATCATCCCATACACCAAAAGGCGGTGGGTTCAACATCCAATCAGGTCATGTATGGGAGGCAACTGATTGATAGTTCTCTGGCATATCAATGTTTCTCTCCTTCTACTTCTCTTTCCCTTCCCTTCTCTCTAAAAATAATAAATAAAACCTTTAAAAAAATAAAATAAAAAGCTTCCCAGACAAAAAATAAAGCTACAGGTGTTCATTGCCAACAAACCAGTATAACAGGAAATGTTAAAAGGCCTATTTGAAAGTGTTAAAAAAGAAATAAAAAGAGGGCCATAGGTATGAAGAATAAAATGGCAATAAATATAATATAGTACCCTATCAAATATAATAACCTTAAATGTAAATGGATTAAAAACTCTAATAAAAAAACACAAGGTAGCTGAATGGATCAGAAAACATGACCCATATATATATACTTTCTATAAGAGACTGGAAGTGATGAAAAAAAATATTTCATACAAATGGAAAGAAAAAAAAAGCTAAGGTGGCAATTCTTATATCATACAAAGGAGACTTCAAAACAAAGGTCATAAAAAGAGACAAAGAAAGTTACTACATAATACCAAAAAGATTGATCCAACAAGAAGTTATAACCCTTGTAAACATATATGCACCCAACACAGGAGCACCTTAATATATAAAGAAATTTTTGGTGGACATTAAGGGAGAGATCAACAGCAATGCAGCCATAGTGGGGATTTTAAAGACCCACTGCCATCAATGGATAGATCCTCCAGACAAAAAATGAACAAGGCAACAGCAACCTTAAATAATACACTGGATTGAATGGATTTAATTGATATTCACAGAACATTTTATCCCAAAGCAGTAGAGTATACATTCTTCTAAAGTACACATGGAAACAGACTGATAGCTATAAGAGGGGAGGGGGTGGGTACGGACTGACTGAAAGAGGGTGAAGGGATTGATTAGTCAAAGAACATACATGGAGGACACACAGACAACAGTGTGGGGATTAACTATGGAAGTGAGGTGCGGGCTGGGTAGAAGGGGGTAAAGGGGAGGAATAGGACATCAATAATAGCATAAACAATAAAACATCAAAATGAAAAAATAAAATAAAGTGCTCATGGAACATTGTCAAAGAGAGACCATATGTTAAGACACGTAAGTCTTAAAAAATTGTATCAAGCGTCTTTCTCTGACCACAATGGTATGAAACTAGGTATCAATTACAATTAAAAAAAACCCTGAAAAACATTCAAACACATGGAGGCTAAATAACATGTTATTTAACAATAAATGGGTTAACGAGATAAAGGAAAAACCAAAAGTTACCTGGAAATAAAAATTAACACACAAGAATCCCAAATCTATGGCATATGGCAAAAGCATCCTGAGAGGACAGTTCATAGCATTAGAGGCCTACCTCAAGAAGCAACCCCCCCCACCAAAACAACAACAACAAAACCCTCAAATAAACACTCTAACTCTACACCTAAAAGAACTAAAAAAAGAACAACAAAGCTCAGACTAAGTGGAAGGAAAGAAATATAAAAGATTAGAGTAGAAATAAATGACACAGAGACTACAAAAACAAAACACTATCAAGGTCAATGAAACCAAGAGCTGGTTCTTTGAAAAGATATACAAAATAAATGAACCTTTAACAAGACTCATCAAGAAATAAAGAAGACCCAAATAAATAAAATCAGAAATGAAAGAGAAGTTAACTGACAACACAGAAATACAAAGGATTATAAGAAAATACTGTGAACAACTATTTGATAACAAATTGGACAACATGGATGAAATGGATCCATTACTAGAAATACACAATCTTCTAAAACTGAATCAGAAAGAATCAGAAAACCTGAAAAGACCAATCACAACTTGTAAAAATGAAGCAATAATCAAGAAACTCCCTGCAAACAGAGACTTCCGGCCAGGATGGAGGCATAGGTAGTCCCACTGTCCCTCCTCGTGCGGCCAAAATTAAGGACAACAGAAATTGAGAAACGGAGAACAACCAGAGCAGAGAGAAATGAACTGGGCAGAAGTCAGACTGCCATGCATCCAGACAGGTAAGGAGCGGTGGAGTTGGAGGCCTACAGAGAGGGGTTGAGGGGTCGCGGCAGGAAGGAGCGGTGGCTGGCGGACGCAGACAAGCAGGGTGCAGAGGGCAGCTGACTGGCCGGTGGCGGACCCTGAGCACGGGACGCAATGAGCAGGCAGACCCAGTGAGGGGCGCAAGAGAGCTGGCTGTCCACAGCCACACATTCACGCACAGACAAACTAAGCAAAAACAGGCAGCGACACAGACGACGCAACCCAGGGCCCCAGCGCCGCCGTGAACCAAAGCCTAAGAGCACCGACTGAAAACACCTGTGGGGGCTGAGGCTGGGAGATTCTCTCAGCCTCGCAGGAGGCTCCTCGGGGGAGCCCACAGAGTCTGAGAAAATGCACAGGCCCACCCGCCCCGAAGCCAGCACTGGAAGGGCCCAGTTTGCTTGTGGGAGGCAGCAAGGGGGACTGGGGTCCTGGAGAGAGCGGAGCAGGCGCCATTGTTCCCTCTCAGACCCCGCCCCCACATACAACGTCACAACCCAGTGACTGGGGTGAACACCTAAGGCTCCGCCGCCCTTAAGTAACAGCGGCAACCAGATCAAAGGAAAATTTAAAAAAAGATGGCTCAAACAGAATTAAAAGCCCCAGAGACAAGTTTTTTAAGTGACCAAGAGATAGCTAACCTATCAGATGCACAGTTCAAAGCACTGGTGATCAGGATGCTCACAGAATTGGTTGACTTTGGTCATAAATTAGATGAACAAATGCAGGCTACGATAAGAAAAATGAAGGAAAATGCACAGGGAACCAATAGTGATGGGAAGGAAATCAGGACTCAAATCAATAGAGTGGACCAGAAGGAAGAAAGGAACAACCAAACAGAGAAGAATGAAGAAACAAGAATTCAAAAGAATGAGGAGAGGCTTAGGGACCTCAAAGACACCTTTAAATGTTCCAACATCCGAATTATAGGGATACCAGAAGGGGAAGAGGAAGAGCAACAAATTGAAAACTTATTTGAACAGATAATAAAGGAGAACTTCCCCAACCTGGCAAGGGAAATAGACTTCCAGGAAGTCCAGGAAGCTCAGAGTCCCAAAGAAGTTGGACCCAAGGAGGAACACGCCAAGGCACATCATAATTACATTAGCCAAGGTAAAAATGAAGGAGAGAATCCTAGAAGCAGCAAGAGACAAGGAGACAGTCACCTACAAAGGAGTTCCCATCAGACTGTCAGCTGATTTCTCAAAAGAGACTTTACAGGCAAGAAGGGGCTGGAAAGAAGTATTCCAAGTCATGAAAGGCAAGGACCTACACCCCAGATTGCTCTATCCAGCAAAGCTTTCA
The DNA here is from genome assembly GCA_004024845.1 of Tonatia bakeri. Lineage (NCBI taxonomy): Eukaryota > Metazoa > Chordata > Mammalia > Chiroptera > Phyllostomidae > Tonatia > Tonatia bakeri. The sequence goes on from PVIA01014465.1 coordinate 26,651, forward strand.
TTTAGAATGGAAGGGCAGATGAAGTGCTTCTCAGATAAGGTCAAGTTGAAGGAGTTCATCATCACCAAGCCCTTATTATATGAAATGTTAAAGGGACTTACCTAAGAAAAAGATTAAAAATATGAACAGTAAAAAAAAAGTCATCAAATGGAGGGTTAGCAACAGGGAAGTGGGAGGAGGAGAGAGGGGGAAAGATATAGAGAATAAGTAGCATAGACAATAGGTAGAAAATAGGGGGAGGGCAAGAATGGTATGGGAAATGTAGACACTAAAGAACTTATGACACATGGACATGAACTAAAGGGGGGA
>PVIA01014466.1:0-26966 GCA_004024845.1 Tonatia bakeri
GAAGGGAAGAATGGAGAAAGTGCATATCAATGAATTGGCCTTACCTTTCACAGCCCTTTGCTATAAAATGGAACAGAGAATGAAAGCAACAGAGAAAGAGGGCAGTAGCTGAAGAGCAATATAGAATCAAGGGAGGATTTCTTTCTTTCTTTTTTTATTTATTTATTTATTTATTTATTTATTTATTTATTTATTTTTAGAGAGAGAAGGGAGAGAGAGAGAGAGAGAGAAACATCAATGTGTGGTTGCTGGAAGACATGGCCTGCAACCTAGGCATGTGCCCTGACTGGGAATCGAACCTGCGATGCCTGGTTCGCAGCCCGCGCTCAATCCACTGAGCTACACCAGCCAGGGCTGGATTTATTTCTTTTTTTAAGATGGAGATATTTCAGCATGTTTTATGTTGCTAAGAATGAGCCTGTCAAAAGGAAGAAATCAGTAAGTCAGGAGAGAGGAGATAATTGGAGGTGCAATGTCCATGAGGGAGGAGAGAAGAGAGGGGACTGCACCCAAGTAGAGGGATGGGCCTTAAACAGAAGCAAAGACAACTCATCCACTGAAACAGATGGGGGCACCGAGGCACAGAGGCAGGTGGTAGGGGGATGAGAAAGTTCTTTTTCTGTTGTTTCCTAAAATCAGATGCAGGAAGCAAGGTTACGTAGGCTCCTGGGGGACCCTCAGAGGAGGCAGAAACTAAGTGCCTTACAACTGCCAATCAAGCCCATTCTTTCTCTTCCTCTCTCCTTGTTTTGGGGGTGACTGAATGACTGACTGACTGCCACTGCGGGGTCACATCCATGTTGTACGTTGCCATTTACTTTCAGGAAAACGATACGCCGCATAACACCAAATCGATGCTGTTAATTTATCAGTTTTGTTATTCTAGTTTTGGTTTCATCGCTGCAGAAGCACTGTCAGCCAAGGCACTTTTTCATCCTTAACCATTCTCACCACACGCACACAAAAATTCACCATGTGAGTAATAGGTGTGTTATTTATTTTGATCTTGGTAATTATCTCACAATACATATGTATATCAAATCATCAGGTTGTACACTTTAAATATCTACAATATTTTATGTCACTTATTCCTCAATAAGGCTGAAAATAAATGCCATGCCCATTTCTAAGGACAGAATCTGATTTAGCAGCCAGGAGGGGGGAAAAGGCGGCAAATTCTTCAGGAATCAAGATTAGGCATTAAAAAAACACTAATAATTTTAATAATGCTTAAAAAGCTAAAAATCTGACCTGACTGGTGTGGCTCAGTGGATTGAGCACTAGCCTGCAAACCAAAAGGTTGCTGGTTCAATTCCTGGCCAGGGCACATGGGAGAGGCAACCAGTTGATGTTTCTCTCAAACATAGATATTTCTCTCCCTCTCTTTCTCCCTCCTCTTTTCTCTAAAAATAAATAAAATCTTAAAAAAAAAATCCTTGATCCATTCACTCTGTTTTCCTGTGTACTGTTCCTAGTCAGTGATAAAAATACTAATGTCCCAATAGGGAGAATAGGCTGACATTTTCAAAGAGTTCATAGGTAAAGAAATGTGAATGGCCAATACATATAAATACGTTGTGTGTGTGTATATGTGTGTGTATATATATGCACATATGTGTGTGTGTGTATATGTGTGTGTGTGTATATATGCACATATGTGTGTGTGTGTGTGTGTGTGTATACACACTGCATTTTATCCATACAGGCAGAAAGTAGGCTGGTGGTTGTTACCAGGGAAGAGGGGGTAGGGAGTTAGTCTTTAAGGGGTAAGAGTTTCAGTTTGGGAGGATAGAAACATTCTGGAGAGTCTAGAGATGAATAATGGTGATGGCTGCAACCATGTGAATGTACTTAATGCCACTGAACTGTGTGTTTTAGGTGGTTAAAATGATACATTTTATACATTGTATTGGCAAAGAAATGCAAATTAAACAATGAGACGACACTTGGTACCCACACTGTATCCTCAGTGAGGACGCACACGGGCATTAACCCCTGTGGGATGAGTGAATGTTGCCAGTCTCATGACTCACTCTGAGGAGAGTCAACTGCCAAGTCCTGGGGACGCCCGGTGGGCCTGTGGAGAGACCTGTGTGAGAACGGAGGGCTCCAGGCACGAGTCCCGTGAGGGAACCTTCCTGTGAGCAGATCCACCAGCTCTAGTCAAGGCTTCAACTTGACCGGAGCCTCACGAGAGACCCTGAGCCCAGAACGCCCCAGCTAAGCCATCCCTGGATTTCTGACCCCCCAGAAACTGTAAGATCATGAGTCCTTGTTGTTTTAAGCCACTAGTTTTGGGGTAATTTGTTATCATTCCCAAAAGATAACTAAGCTCGCTATTCCTCAATATCCAGTGTGTTACAACGAAGTGCTTACCAAACTATATTTTAGAGGTCAGAAAATGTTGGTCACAGACTTCCACACAATTGTAAAGCCCCTTATTTAATATATTTGTGATTGATGGATCCATAACTTTCCATTTTCTCAGTTGGTTAAAGTTAGACAGTAAAAGCCCTGGCTGGGTAGTTCAGTTGGTTAGAGTGTCGTCTTGGTAAACCAAGGTTATGGGTTTGATTCCTGGTCAGAGCACATACAAGAATGAATAAGTGGAAAAACAAGTTGACGTTTTGCTCTCTCTCAAATCAACAAATAAAAGAAAAAAGAAAAAACTTAGTGAAAGATTTTTCAAAGGACTACAAATTGCTGCCATAACGTTCAATACCCAAGCAAACTGTGTATTTCAAAGAACTGGAAATCTTTATTTATGGGGCTGCAGGCAAGCTGCCTTCCCAGCAGGCTCCCGGTGCAGTCTGCTGCAATCCTCGTGAGCCCTCAGTCAGCTCTGGATCTGGGACAACAGCACGTCAGGTTCAGCCTGGCTGGCTCTGCTGGCCCTGGCCTCTCTCCCCAGAACACTCAAAATCAAAGGTCCCGGCTACCGCTTAGACATCAAACCCCGAGATGAAAAGAAACCGAGAACAAAGGAGACGGAGGCGAAACCTCCCTGCTGTGAGACAGCAGGCGGCTGGCTAAGCTGTGCTCTGAGGACAGCGCAGAAACATTTCCCCTTCTTCCTTGGAGGGACTTCACCTGGCCTCTCACAACTGCTCTTTTTAAGCCTCCTTGTGACAAACAACTCTGAGTTTGCCTCATAAAAATATCACTGCGGGAGAGTGTCTTCTAACTGGAACATTTCAGAGGCCGGTTTCTAGGGTCTTCTATCACTGGATGGGAAATTACAAGAGGGCAGAGACTGACTGCACCTTGCTCATGCTTCACCCCAGGAGCTAGCACAGTGCCTGGCATATAGTAGGTGCTCAGTGAATATTTGATGAATAAATGCACTGCATTTACTTTCCATCTCTGAAGGTCTTTCATTCTATCAAAGGGTATCTGCTGGGTGCCTATGGGAACAGCATGGCGCACAGAGCTGAAAGAACCACGAAACGTACCTTGGCACACACCTGATAGATAGATACATCTAGAAAGACTGTCAAGCCCTCATTGTGTACCCACTGAAATCCAGTAGTTCTTCAGGCATACACCCAAATGTGTGACTTCTCAGCCAGTTGTGTGATGTTTTAAATGTTTTATGCAGTTCCTGCGGTGCCTGGAATTCACTGAGAACTTACTGCACGTGGCAAAGGCAGAGCAGTCATAAAGGTGAGCATTACAGTCCATAAGCTGAGTTTGGGACTGGAAATGACAGACAAGGGTACGAATGTAGACGATTTTTCTTCCTTCTAATGTTCTGTATTTTCCGGTTCTCCTTCAGCGAGCAGTACTGGTTTTAAAGTCGGAAGAAAGTAAGTGGTACCCCTGAGGGAGTGGAACAAGGTGCAAAACATTAGACGGGTCAACAAAAACGAGCCGGGAAGCGGCAAGGCCTGAGGGAAACCGCTGTGAGCGAGCAGGTGTGGTGCAGACCTGGGGCAAGTCTCCACACGGCAGCGTGTCCGCCGCTTCTCTGGGCAGGTTCTTTGCCTCCCTGAGCCTGTTTCTTGATTTGTGAAGTAAGGACAATAGTTTCTTGTCTAGGTGGAGAAAGGAGATTAAATGAGATAATACATGGAAGGTTCTCAGCACAGTGGTAGGGGGGTAGTAACTAGTGGCTATTAGTTCAATATCTTTTAGGCAACATAGAGTGGTATCTGATGAGACCCTTGGGGTTATTATAGCTATCCCGAGTTTCTCTCCTCATATACAGCTGCAGAGCTTTCTTCCACCTTATTTTTTTTTTACCAGTTTTTTTCTGTCTTCTTTCTTTTTTCCTTGGTCTCCACCAGAGGTCCCAGTAGCGCACACTGGCACACTTCTGTCTGCAGGTGGGTTTAGTTTAATGAGCCAAGGGTCAGATCATGTGATCCACGGCTCCTGCCATCCTGCCGACATGCCTTGTGATTTCAAGTCTCTTTCTCACTCTTGGCAACTCTGTGGCATCTCATCTATAAAATGGGGACAGGATTCCTGTCTTTACTTACTACAGAAAAATACTGAGAGAAAAAAATCCAAGTGAATAATAGCCTCCAGCAACGATGAAGTCACTGGTGCCAGGCTTGCCCTTCTGCTGTGACCAACCAGAAATCCAGACAAATGCATGAAACAACTGCTTTCAGATTCTGAACACAGGCCGTATAAGGACTTTGATCCTTGAGAAAAGGGAAACAGCAAGATGTCTACGATTGCCCCAGCTGTCTGCCAGGAGGGGCTTTCTGGTCCCCCGTGAAAGGAGGGGGAATCCAAGCAGGGGGCAGCGGTCTCCTAACTGAGGGGACAGAGACTGGAGTTTGAGGTGCCTGGACTTTGTGAAGCAGAGTCCTGGAGAAGAGGGGGGAGCTACCCACAGAAGGCTCTCCAGAAACCGACATACGGGAAGGGAGGAGCTGTTCTGTGCAGTGCAGGGTGTTTAGTGACACGCTTGCCTCTGCCTCCTCGGTGCCAGTAGCACATCCACAGCTGTGACAACCAAATGTCTCCAAACATTGCCAGAAGTCCCCTGGGGACAAATGAGCCCTAGTTGAGAACCGCTGGTGAAGAACAAATGCCCAAGTTCTCTGCGCCGAGGAGGAAGGATGGAGGTGATTGTTACAAGGTGGCGGATAACAGTAGTTAGAAGAAAATGTGGCCTGGAGCAGGAGCTGCCAAGGGCCAACCGCACTGGGCCAGTGTTGGGAGCGGAGTGGGAGTCCCCTCAGGAGCAAGCTGGGCTGTGGCACCGGAGCCCGCCTTGTGTGAAACAGACAGCTTTTTCCCGCATGGACACTGCTCATCGGGCACCTGCCCACACGGACCGGCCCGCAAAGAGAAACAGAGATACAGCTTTTCATCTCATGGAATTAAAATGGGCAGTCTATTTTGTGCAGACATGTGCATCCACGTCCTTTCTGCTGTTTAGTCAGACATCTAGTTCTTAAGAGATTTTTTCTAAAGCTGTCATTTAATCACTTATGAACAGTTTTAGAAAGAAAAATCCACCCCCGACATTTCTCACCTCCTCTTAGGAAAAATTATTCTTCTTCATTCCACCTCTGGAAGTACACCCCAATGATTTATGTGCCACTATGGCAACTCATTAAAAATGCCACCCCCTTAAATTCCTTCATGGTGCATAAATTGGACATTCTAAAACACATATTTTACCATCAATTAATTCTCAGCAAATAATAAGATTAATCTAACGTAAACCGGTTTCTGTAACACTGACATCACCTATAAATACTTCTTGCACATTTTTAAGGAAGTCTTTTGTTATTTAGTCATTAGTTACTCAACCATAAATATGAACTAATATTTAAAACACAATAGAGTTCTGAAGATATAATTCAGTTAATGAGAACATTCACTCACCAAATGCACTGGGTAAGACATGTACAAGGAGAGCCACTACAAGACTGAGAGTAAAAAGTGGTACTGACCTAAACACTCATGAGCAGACATCATGCTAAGGAAATGACAGTTCAATGATGAGAGGCAATAGTGTGCAAACACTAACAATATGAGGCCTGCACATACCAACTCGGTGAGATGCCTTGGCATGGCATGAAGTGAAGAGAGCAAGATAACAAATGGTATATAGGGTAAGGTTCTATTTGTATTTCTAGAAAACAGACAGACCCCTGACTAGTGTAGCTCAGTAAGTGGGGCGTCATCCCGAGAACTGAAAAACCGCAGGTTTGATTCTCAGTCAGAGCACATGGGTTGCGGGCTGGGTCCCTAGTTGGGGGCACGTGAGAGGCAACAGATTGATGTTTCTCTCCTTCTCTTTTCCCCTTCCTTCCCCTCTCTAAAAATAAATCAATAAAATCTTTTTTTTTTAAAGATTTATTTATTTATTAAGATTTATTTATTTATTTTTAGAGGGAAGGGAGGGAGAAAGAGAGAGAGAGAAACATCAATGTGTGGTTGCTGGGGGTCATGGCCTGCAACCCAGGCATGTGCCCTGACTGGGAATTGAACCTGCAATACTTCAGTTCGCAGCCCACGCTCAATCCACTGAGCCACGCCCAATCCACTGAGCCACGCCAGCCAGGGCAATAAAATCTTTTTTAAAATAGAAAAATAAAAAAGAGATATATGTGCTATTCGTGTGTGTAGTATGTGTGTATGTGCAGCTGTGTGTGTGTGTGTGTATGTTTGCAATTGTGTGGAAAAATCCCTAGAAAGACACACAAAAGTTATTTGGGCTGATTGCATCTAGGAAAAAAGCACTATGGAGACCCAGAACTTCACACCCTTCTAGCTATTTTTGAAAGAAAAAGGTGACTCATGTCTTTATCACAAGAATCATAACTGTCATACACATACCGAAGGGGGGACCTCCCCCAAAGACTAGTTGTGCTAAGTCTATAAAAAGAACAAAGATATACTTTGGGTTATTCTCTACAGCTCGTTGCCTGAAATCACCAATGAATTCTAGGAAGCACTAATCCTGAAGTCTAGCAAAGAAGGGCTATGTCCTCAAAAAGGAAATCGAAGGAGCACTTCTTTTTCAGCAATGTTAAATTAACTCTAGGGTTTGCAACTTGCCAAATCAGGAACATCCCAAGAAACAGGATTCTGTGACTTACAAAACTGCTTTGAATAACTGGGATGGATACTATTTTCAGAAGTTACAAGTTTATACCATATTTCTGGGTTAAAAAAAAAAGTAAAATCATTGTGCCAACTTTGAATCAAAATTCAAGCACAATTGAATGCAGGTAAGAGCTGCCCGCGGCCCAGCACAGGAAAGGCACACAGGCCACGGCCGCCTGAGAAGAGGCCGAGCTCTGCGGGGCTCCAAGTGGAGCAGCGGGCACTGCGCTGACCCACGGCGGTCCGCCAACTGATTTCTAAGCCAGTGTGTTCGTGAACACAATGAGAACTTAAGGCAGAAAACTACAGGCAAGGTTATAAGGCCGCTCACTCTCAGGTGCTAAAAGCAAATCTTTTCTGTGGAAAGATACAATACATGTCACTCTAGGAGACAAGGTGGTGACAGAGGGCTGGCAGCCATCACTGCCTCCACTCTGCACCTTCCCCACCCCAGGATGCTCCATTCACATGCCCTGGGCACACGGAAACAAAAATACGGTGTGTAAAGAAGGAACACTGCTGTTTTCACTGATCAGCATGTCACGGGCAGCTAAGATGGCCAGGAAAGCCAACCCTCTCATCATTCTGCAGTGAAACAGGGATGTTGAATTCATCCAGGGCCAGAACCAGACACTAGGAACCTAACACCCAGGACAACACTGTGGGCCTCTGTCCCACATTCATCAAAATTTAATTGTTTGGTTTCTTTTAGTCCTAAACCTAATCCCTTCAGGACTTAGGAAGTCATTTATCAAAACCATGTGCTTGACTGGGAAATGTGGAAACAGGACACAGGGCACTTATTGCAGATAATCTGCTTCCTCACAGCAATACGGAAAAGTGGTTAAGTGCTTCTTAAGCTTCATAACTATTTCATATATGGTAAAAGAAAAGAGACAAGCAAATGTTCTACTTTTCAACAGGGAGGAAGAAGGCACAATTCATAAAACCATACATTATGGATCAGTACACCTGATGCTTACACAGTGTGGAGGTGGGGACTGTTATTTGTGACACCTGATGTGTATCCAGTTCCATGGGGCAGGTATTATTATCCCTATAAAACAGAGGAAAAAAGTGAGGCTCAGAGTTCTTTAACACGACAGTGGACACTGTGTAAAAAATAATAAAGCCCCTCAAGCCCAAAGGCTGTACTTTCTGTCCATTCAACGGAGAAACGGAGGTCACCAGGCCCAGCCGTCAGCCCCACCACGCCTTGGCCCACTTCTGTCTGATCACAGACTCAGCAGAGTTCAAGCATTTACATTCCTGTTTTGCTGTCGGCACCATATAATCTACTTCTTACCCTTTCTAAGAAATTGAAACATGTACCACTTGTATAAAAGCCTAATTTCTTAATTTTGAGGAAACAAAGGGGAGACTGGAGAACCGACTGGTAAAGGAGAGTGAGAAACAGAAACACAGTCACATTGCTGTGGTTCATGAGACTGAGAGTTGGGCATGAAGGCACAGCTTTCCTCGCTCAAGGCAATACTATCTCCTGGGAGGGAGAAAGGGCATCCGGGGTTAGGATTTCTGTTTTTCCCTTCGCTGATCACTATGGAATGTTGCCAGGCTTCCTGCTGCCTGGACGCCACCAAAATTTCCTGGGCAGGGCAAAAGCTGCACTTTGCCCCAGCACACAGCCCGCTTTCCAGTAAACAAACTGCCAAGGAGTCTGGATATACAGAATCTCGGGGGTTGTTTTTTCTACCCCTGCTTTCAAACACTTAAAGTTTTCCAAGTCAACAGGAAGCATCTCATGCAAAATTGAACAAGCCCCTGCTTCTGAATGCCAGCTCTTGTCTGACACACTGGCACATCTTTCTACGTCAGTCACAAAATGCAAAGTGGCACTGGGATGCACCATCGGTGACAGAAGCAGCAGATGGTCACCTTCAGCGAGTGCAGCTTCTGTGATGGAATTCTTGGGGTACACCTTATGTCAGGCCACACCTGAAATGTTCTTGTACAATCACACACCACTCTTACAGAGTGAAAGAGTACGGGATGTGGCAGACACTGAGCAAACAAAACTGGCCTGCAGGTTAAAGTCATGTACAAACACACAGGAGACTGAGTGGAAGTGTTAGTGTAGGTAGCTGAACATTAATAAGGGAAGGAAGCAAGGGGAGTCGGACATTATTAAGCATAATTGACTAGGGAGCATGTGCCTGCTTATTCATCAGGAAGCTACAGCTTCACACACTCAGGGGAATCACAGCATTGCCCCACCAAGGGGATTCACACCCCCTCCCCCATGTAGGGAACAGCCTGGCCTCTGCTCTCGGATTGGGACTGTCAGGGGCAGCAGGGGGGTGTAAGCACATGCACAGAAGCTAAGACGGCGACCACAAAGGCCTGTCTGTGTAGCCTGGTGAAATAACCATATTGGACATGGGACACAGAACCCTGGAAAATCCAGGAAATGACTGGTTACAGGGTGGACCCATCAAAAGCCCATGTAAGCGTGAAAGGTTGATTGGTTAGTTCGAAGAAGCACCTGGTCCTTCCCAAGCTGAAGATAATGTAATCAGCCTAACAAAGAAGTGCGTTCTCTCTCTCTCTCTCTCTCTCTCTCTCTGTAACATGCTCTTGCCTCATCTGTTCACGCATTCTCTCTCCACGGCAACCATGTGGCCCTCACAGCTGCAAGGCCAGGAGCTCTGCGGACATCAGCAGGGCCCTGGATACAGCAGTGCCAGCCGGCCAGAGGACAGCTGGAACTGGACTAATAAGCTCTGATATGGACTAAACTTTGTCATGGCACAGAAGCTCTGGACATTGGCCCTATTTCTGGGCCTGAAGAAGACAAAGTTGGGCTTTTTCCACAACGGGAAAAATGGATATGAGACGCCGGGAATCTGGGGGCAGCCTTCTATTTCTACCCCAAATGAACCTCACCATGTCACAACCTCCCACGTGTGGGTTCCTGGAATACTTTCCTTGCGATTCCATGAAAGAGCACAATTTCCACCAGCAAGAGACGCTGGATTCTTTTTTTCTCTATATGGTTTGGCAAGAATTTAATCGATCCAGCTGTAGGAGCAGGCAGTTTCCTCTTTTGATCAGAGGAGGGACCCCCAAAGAGCAACCACCTCTTTCTGTCATTCTTGTTTTATTCCTTTAAATGTTAACTTCCAGGTCTAGGATTTGGGGGGGTCCCCTGAAACCACACACCACATTTAAAGCCCCCCTTTTTTGGAGGAAAACTTTCAGTCCTTCAGTCATATTCTCAAAGGGATCTGCAATCAAATAAGGTGTGGACGAGAAAGGGGACCACACACTACACCTGACGAGCTCAGGGGAGGCCCGTGTGGCGGCCTTTCAAACTCAGAGACCAAAGTAACGACACAGGATGGTCTGAAATTAAAACTTTTTTTCTTCCTGCGCAGGCTCCTGAAATACAAAGGACTTTGTTCTTGAAGGAGAATTCATGCAGATATTGACTGTACACAGCCCACTCCTCAGCGCTCTTCTTTCCACGGAAGAAACTGAAATGCATGACTGGGACAATGCCAAAACGAGATCCACTGGTTCACCATCCAGGCTACAAATACGCACTTAATTGCTTGTCACTTTATTTGAACGCAAAGCAAGACTTTGAGTCTTTGCCTTTGTGGTACAGAGCTAAAGCCGCAACCCAGGGAGTGGGAAGACAGCACAGCCCTTCTCCAGGGGAAGAGGGGCGCCCCCTGCCGTCCGTCTGATGGGAAGACTAACCCATGTTCTGTCGGTTGCCATAGCCCCTAGGATGGGTGTCCTTCCAGTCATTCCACTCCCGAGCTCTCTGGAGTGCTTCCTCATCATCCTCTTCCTCATTTTGTTCTTGCTCTTTGTGTTGCTTAGCGCATCTTCTGACCTCTGAGGTTGTCTTGGGTATTCCCTGGTCTGGCAAAGCTCCCACCTTCCGACGCTGATCATACCAGTCACTCACCGTCATAGACGCCAGACTTGGATAACCAGCTCCAAATACTTTGGCTTGGGCAGCATTCCGTGTGAGAATGAAGGGTTTCGTTGGAGGCCTGGACCGAGGAGTTGAGCCAGGAGCCGATGCCTCTGCGGGGGCGTCTTTCCCCCTCAGGATCTTGATCTCCTGGTCAATGCTGTCAATCTCTTCCAAGCTGATGCCGACCCACCTGCGCAGGTGCAGGAGGTGGTACTCACGAACACGCTCGTCGGCGGCGTCCCCGCTCTCCACGGCAGCTTGCATGGCCGACAGCCTATGCTCCAGCTCCTTCTGCTGCCTGTATCGCTCTATTTTAGCCTGTCTTTGAGACGCCATAGCAACGAGGGTAGGACAGGCGACGGGACAACCAGCCGTGTGACTTTCGGCCGAGTGGTTCCTGGTTTTGGGCAACTCAAACTCCACCACGTGATAGTGCTGGCACTGGGCTAAGTAGATGCAGAAGTGCTCTCGCGCGCACCGCAAGTCATCCAGCCGCCTGCTGGGGTTCGCCCGCTTCAGAGCCAGCGCTCCTTGAAGCGCTGGCACCGTCAGGTACTTCAGGTCGGAGGAAGCCATCTCTTCCAAATCTTCATTACGGCTGAGCAAGTCAAGCTGCGCTAACATCTCGGCAGCCTGCTTCAGGAGGCGGAGTCCTTTCGACACCTTCTCTTGCACTGCCCGGGAACCGGTGGGCTCCGACGCCGCTTCCACCTCGTGCAGCAGCCGCTGGCAGGTGTCGAACAGCTCAGGGAGGCGCGGGGGTGGTAACTCTTCTCCTTGGGCTGCTTCCATCTCGCGGGAGGGAGCTGAAATTAAAAATTTCTCACCTTCATTTTTTTAAAAAAATCCTCACCTTAGGATATGTTCATTGATTTTAGACGGAGAGGGAGGAAGAAACAAAAATGTGAGAAAAAAACATTGATCGGTTGCCTCCCATTGGCACCCTGACCAAGGGATCAAACGCACTGTCATGATTACTATTCGTAGGGGACTTAAACTCCCTCTGTAATCATTTTTGTGTGTGACCTTTGTAGTGACCACTTCCAGAGGTTGAGAGATTTAGTGTGATCTCTGTTAGTTCTTCCATTTAACAACTCGTGGCCACATGTGTTGCAAGTACATTCTTAGCCCTGACCAGTGTGGCTCAGTTGGTTGGGTGTCCAGCAAAGCAAAAGGTCACAGGTTCAATTCCCAGTAGGACACGGGCCTAGGTTGCGGGTTTGGTCCTGGATCAGGGCATGTAGGAAAGGAAACCAATCTATATCTCTCTGTCACATCAATGTTTCTCTCCCTCTCTTTCTCCCTCCCTTCCCCTCTCTTTAAACATAAGTAAATAAAATCTTTTTTAAAGTATATTCTTAGCTTTGCTACTTAACTATTTCAGAACTTCTATCTTTAAAGGATCAAAGCTAGTTTACCTCCTCCACATTTTTCTTATATCCTGTTTTCTGGAGATATCACACAAAGTCTACAATGTGAACATTTCTAAGGTCAACAGATGTAATGACAAGGTGGATTTCCCAACATCTGCCACTGATAACACCTACCGGCTAAAAATATCTTGTAGATGTATGACGTTTTGAATTTCTTTCATTACTATTATTTTATTTGTTTCTGTATTTATTTATACCTTTATCTTTCCCCAACAAGGACTGAGGGTGACTTTAAGGACACACGCAAGCTGGTGAGATGGCATAAAATACAGAATCAAGGAAGAGAAAACCTCCAAATCCCTGGGAATTAGGAAAAAGTATATTTCCTGTTTCACAGAGAAGAAAACCAGAAGGGGACAGAGCTAGCAAATGCTTTCTGAAGCTATGTAGGTTACAAGCCAGAAATAACCTGAGACCGAGCCAGCCCTAAAAATGATATCCTGGGACTCTGCAGTGTCGGGGGACTGGCTTAACACGAAACAAACTTATGACAAAGAGACCACCATCCCGGTTGGCAAAGCTGGGAGGCAGAGGCATGGAGACTCCTCCTGGGAGAAGCTCTGGAGCTGGATGCGGGTGGAGGCTGGAGGGGGTGGTGCTGATGGCAAGGGCAATCACTCGGACTGTGGATCAGGTACTCACACGCTGCCGGGAATGTTCCGGAGAACACACTCTCCGGAGAACATTCTAAGCATCGCCTCACTTAATATTCACCATGGTGCCTTAGGATGTAGGGACCAGCATTATTCAGATTTTGCAAATGAGATTTCCCCAAAGTCATAGAGTACGTGGCAGATTTTGACCCAGGCAGGTCTGGCTCCAGAGCCCACTCTGCACTTCCAACATCTCCAGAGACCCAGTGCAGACAGAAGCTACCAACAGGAGAGCTGGGTCTGGAGGACCAAGGACATCTTTCCACCAAGTGGAGAGGGTGAGAGGGATGGATGTGGGGGGTGGGTCAAGGAAGTTGCAAAGAAAAATGAGGACTCTGCTAAAAAACAAGGAAGTCAGGGTCTAAATTCTCAGGCCTTTTATTTGGATCTTGGCCACTTGCTGGGCAGGAAAACTTCCTTAAAGTGGCCTCACAAGGAGTCAGGACACTAACTTGTTCCCAAAGCCAACCTTGACCATGAGATAGGGTAACAGGATGATGACGGTGATGATGATGGTAACTTGAACACCAGTGTCTGCTTCTTCCTGTGGTGAAGTCAGAGCTATTGCTCAATTCGGTGGGTGTTTCCTGAGCACACTATAGGTAACGGGCGCTGTGCTAGGCATGGTGGCTGTGAACACAGGACTTGATAAAGAAGAGTTCATGTAATTCCCACAGCACATTAAATATTTCTTAAACATCAAAAATATCTAAATTTTAAACTAGAACACTTCTAGTTCTGCTGTCTCTGGGATGCGAGTGGGCATCAATCCCCCAGGCTGTCCTATCACGGCACCCTAAAAAATTCCTGTGTTGCACAGGGTCGCTCCTGCCCCCTATCTCCAGGAGCAGCTCCCGCCTTCCATGGTTCTTCGCTGTACTCACTTCCAGCTGCGGCTTTTTCCTTCCCTCAGATCCCCTGTACTGTACCTGGGCCTTTGAGGGAGTCAGTAAAGCTATAGGACAACTATTTCCAATTGTCCCCTCTTCAGGCCACTGACAGCATTGCACCTCCTGGCTGCATGGTGGAAGCAAGACCACGTAAACTGTTCTGAGCAATGAACTTTGAGTAGAAGTGATGTCTGATGCTTGTCACTTCCAGGAGGGATCATTTAACTGCTGATCAAAACCCTCTGGAGTTCTCTTTTCCTCTCTACATGGCAATGGCAACATTTGAGATGGTCCCTGGGTTACTACCCATCCCGACAGCCCAAAATGAACATGCGGGCTGAGTCAGAAATGAACCGCACACTTTTAAACTGCTCAGATGTCCTGGCCTCTGTGGCTCAGTTGGTTGGAACATCATCCTATAAATGGAAAGGTAACGTGGGTTCGATTCCCAGTAAGGGCATGTGCCTAGGTTGTGGGTTCATTCCCTGGTCAGGGCACCTATAGGGGGCAACTGATTGATGTCTCTCTTCTTTCCCTCTCCCTTCCCCTTTCTCTAAAATCAATAAGCATGTCCTCGGGTGAGGATTAAATAAATAAACAAATAAATCGCTTAGATTTGTGGGTTTTTACCACAGTAAAACTTAGCCTCTTCTGACAGACACAGCCGTTCAATGAGACTCAGAATTTCTGGCCCATAGTGATAACCCCTTCTTCGTTTCCAAGAAATACACAGAGGATATGCAGAGATATAGTTAGATGATGATATAGATATAGATATAGATATACATATACAGATACAGACATAGATACATAGCTACAGATGGAGACAGAGATACAGACAGATACAGATAGAGACAGAGAGAGAGACAAGGACAGAGACTGAGATGGAGAAAGACAGGCAGAGAAATAAACATGCAGATATAGAGACAGATACAATTGTCCTAGTCATTTCTTTGAGTTTGAGGTGGATGAGGCCCGATGTGTGCCCTACCAGCCACCCTGACAATCCACGTATATAAATGACTTAAATATAGAAAAGTAAATAGAAATTTACTTTTCAGTCTTAAAAGCCCTTAGAGAAATCTCGTAATTTGAATTTGGAAATATAGGGATTAAATTTTTTTTTAAATCTGTAAGATAAAAGGCACAAATAATGTCTTGAAGTATGAAAAGCAATGAACTATGTGAACTAGCAAGATGGTACGGGAAGACTGGAGCTACTGACACTCGGGGCCGGAACATTCCTGTGCCCCTCGACCTGCGGCACGTTTACCGTTATCCTTGCCGTCTACACACTTGGCGTCAGAAGCACGGCCTCCACCGTGTGGCGACACCCAATAACACCCAATATCCCTGGGGGACAAGTCGCCTTCAGTCGAGAACTACTGCATTAGCTATCGTCACTACTAGATTTAGACCTTCTCCTACAGAACTGCCTAACAATTTTCTTTCATACGCTTGGTGTCTTCCTGACAGGAATTCGATAAAGAAGTGGAAGTCCAGAAACAACCCCAGTGGCAGTACCCATAGTAACAGCAGCAGCAATGGCAGCTAGGCCTTACCACGTGTGCTAATGCCCTCAAGCCCCACGACAACCTGGGACAGGTGAGACGACCATTCTCACTCTGCAGACAGGGAGCTGAGCAGACTGAGGCGCAGGAGCTGGCCCAAGGTCAGACGGCTAGTGGGCGTAGAAAGTCATGTCCAAGAAAACAGTGCTTCTTTTCACTAGAATCCGAGAAATGCATACTGAAATAAGAAATTACTTTTTCTGCCTATATTATGAGCAAAGTTTTAAAAAATTATACTGGTATTGATTAAGAGTCTTGGAAAAAGTGACATTCATCCCTTTTCTTGAGAACAAACTAGAATATGTATTAAAAACTTTTAATGTGATACAGGCAATTTTTCTTATAGGAATTTAGCTTGAAGAATAATTTAAAATTCTAAAGTTTCAATTCTATCATTTCCATTTGCTTCTTGTTATAACATATTTCTTCACTGGGGTCTTCCATTTTTTCATTTGCTTTAAGAGAATTGGTAACTGACTGCTGAAGCATTTTTGTGGTGGTTGCCTTAAAATCCTTGTCAGGTAATTCCAACATTTGATTCATCATGTTGGTGTCTGTGACTGCTTTTTCATTCAAGTTGAGGTTTTCAGTTCTTGGTGCCAAGATGGGGATCTTTGGTTGTATCCTGAGCCTTCTGTCTACTATGTTTAGAGAATACTGTGTTAAGAGAGTTTTGGTCCTTTACTTTAGCCCACAGACACCCTCCTTAGGTTTGGCACGCAGGCCATGGCCTGCTTTCCTAGGCCGTGGTTCCAGCGACAGTGTAATGTTCAGAGCCTGTGCTGTTTATTTGGGTCTGCCTGGTTTGTCTGCTACAGCTGCGTCTCCCACAGGTCCTGCTGGGGCTGCCTGGGGACAGGCCGGCCCATGGGAGTCTCTTGGTGGGAGTGAGAGATCTCAAACCCCTGGGAGGTGGAGGCTTCCCAGGCTGGCCTGCTTATTTAGGTGGGAATCCCCTTCTCCAGGTGCCCCAGAGAATGTAGGTAGGGGAGGGCAGTCTCAGACCCATGGGGACAAAGGCACTTCCCAGGCCAGGTCACTGTACATGCATCGGCAGAATCCCCTTGTTTGTGCCTCCTGGCCACCAAAGTCTGGCTTAGCAGGGAATGGGAGTCTCAGGCCATTTCCCATGGCCACTTACTGTTATGGGTCTCCTAACAATTCCCTCTTTCTGGGTGCTGGGTTAGCCTGATGATACTGGACAAACAACAGGTCAATCCTGGGAAGAAAGGAGTCTACCTGGGCCCCTTCTTGTTGCTGGGTCAGGATGCATGAGGTCCTGGTCACTTTATTCTGATGGTAGACACAAGACACCCTACTTTTGTGTCGCTCCTTCAGTCAGTTGGTTTGGGGCTCCACACCGATCCCTGTTCTTCTCACCCCTGCCAATGTTCTTCTTTGGTTGCCTCGTGGTTTCCAGGGTTTATTTACTGTTGCACTTGGCAGGGAGAAACAGGTCTATGCCATCTTATCAGATTAGAAATCCCAAAGGATTTTTAAAATTTCGTTTACCCTTTAAGGCTACTATAATTTTATCAGTTAAAGCAAATTTAAACCCTTTGGTCTTATCTTTGTTTTTGTTTTTTTTTCCAAGCACAACTTGTACTTGGCAAATGTGCAGAGAAAAAACAGACATCGTTCTTTATGTCTGCATTCTAGCCTGCAATCAATCTAGCAAAGTAAATGAAAAGGGGTCCTCAGGCTTCAGAATGTGCGTACAGTAACTAGACCTAACGTGGCTGACCTTAAGACAAGTCTGCTTCTCAGATTTCTTTTTTAAAAAATCTTTTATTTACTTATTTTTAGAGAAAGGGGAATGGCAGGAGAAAGAGAGGGAGAGAAACATCAATGTGTGGTTGCCTTTGCGTGCCCCCCACTGGGGACCTGGCCCGCAACAGAGGCAGGTGCACTAGCCTGGAAATTGAACCTGCAGCCCTTTGGTTCACAGGCCAGTGCTCAGTCCACTGAGCCACACCAGCCAGGGAGCTTCTCATATTTCAAGAGTAAATAGTCTCTAACAACTTTAAATCTGGTACCTAGTAGGCAAAAAACTCTGCAAAGAATGAAAGACAAAAGCTTTAGCCATCTGGTACATTTAAATTCTTTTTCTTAGTAAGGCTCCAGAATATGTAAGAGAGTAGCCACTAGAGGGCAGCAGACTCAAACTATGCCCCCTATCAAGAGCTTGCCGGGCACTTCTCAAGTTCCAGACCCAGACAGCTGTGTAGGTATCGCTGTCTGAAAACACGGCATGTTATTTTAACTTTCTCCCCCAAACCCTACTTCTAAAATGTTACTGGCTGTGGATAATTTCTCGGTTTTTAAATTTATACTATGCCTAACATTCCCCCAATGTTTTCCAAGAGTTCTTTGCAAAAGAAAATTCTGGATGTAAGTACTAAATATCGTATATTGTATATAGAAATGGGACTAAGTCTCTTTGCTTGTTTGTTTTTAAAATGTATTCAAATTTGCCACTCAACTGCATTATTTTGTAAGCAAAAAAACAAAAACAAAAAACCTTCCTCATATACTATAAAATGTGATAGGAATAGTTTTCTTAACAATGTTGTTTTAAATAAGTCTTCAGGGCTATCCTTACCGCCATAAGCCCTCACACTGTGATTGGAGAAACACTTGCTGCATAAACAACTTAAAGAAGCACCCCCACTAGGAACACGCTTTCTTCACGACAGAGAAGTGCAGTGGTAATTTTCTGCTGTCAGTGGCATTTTACTCCTCACAGATGTTCATTTGTCTACTGGGTTGTTTTTTTTGTTCATTTGTTTTTTTTTTAAGGAAAAAATCCAGGGGCTTTAGGAAGACCAGTGTAGGCTAAAGACTTTCCCAATGAATTAAACCAACCTGCAGGGCTTATGTAAGAGTATATTCTATTTAGCTTAGAAACTTTCTCATCCTGTAATACACAAGATCAATCCCAGCTTAAATATGATGATAAAGTTATAAACTGGTAATCAAGGTACTGCGATACTTTATATCTATTTTAAAATCACATTGAATTTCACTTATATGTTTTTCATTTAGTCATTCAACCAGTCTTTACTGAGCACCTACTACGTGCTAGGTACTGCACCCTTATTCTCTACTCACATGTGAGGGACTAGATTTAGAAGGCAGCAGATGCAGGCACTATGATTGGATGAAGCAGAGAACAAAACATTAACCCTGACAGGCAAACAGGTATGAATTTGAAAACATTGATCCTTAAAAGTTATGCTTCAATAAGCTGGGTTTTGCTAATATGTTTGATGTTAGGAAAACCCAACTCTATCAAAAATTTCAGGAAGCTTGCTGGTCTGTAAAGCTCAGCCACTCAGCAGACAACAACCATGATTTACAACTTCAAGGGCAAAGACCCAAAAATAAGAAGAGTTCCCAGGCCAGATGAAAACATTTCTCTGGATAGAAAAAGTTATCAAGGGTTTCATTCATTCCAGCAAACAGTTAAAATTCCGGACTTCCTTTTTTTTTTCTTTTCTTGGTTTTAACATAAGAAGCTGAATCCTATCTGGGGTGGGAAATTTAGCTGAGAAAGCAACGTCTTCTCTCTGATCAGTCTGCAGTTAGGTAGAGCTTCTTCAACACTGGGAAGATGAGAAGTTGAAAGGGGAACACAGTGGGCAGTGCACAACGCTGGTCACTCCCGAGAGGGGGGTGATGTTGACGGTATCCTGACTTAGCAGGAAGAAGCTAACAGAGACTGAAGGAGGTAACTGTATTTAAGACTAAATGCTACTTAGGACTTACTCATACCTGGATGTCTGCATTTCTTTCAAGTTCTGCCTTTGAAGTCAGCCTGACCCAGATTTGAGCCTCAACTTTCCACCATTCTTTGGGTGACATATTAATATGTAACCTCTCTCTAAGGCTCTATTTCCTTATAGGTAACATGGTGATTATAGTAGTATTTATTTCTCAGAGGAAGATGTGAGAATGAGAAGGAACAGTGCATGTAAAATACACAGCACGACGCCTGGAATGTGAGTTTATAATAAATGACAAACTATTAATCTTTCTGTCTTCCCTTTAACTGTATATAGTCTTCTTTATCCTATAAATATGTAACAGTGAATCATACTAGTGACTAGATACTAGATACAGGGTCCCCTTTTCATTACAAAATCATAAGCATGTCATTCGGTCACATAACAGTATCACACTCAAGCAGACCATATGACATTTTAGGTGAAATGTTCAAATTGCTGTCCATCTTGTGCGAGACCTTCATGGACCCACCCACCACACTCAGGCAGGCCTTACTTCTGCCAGACCCTGCATTTAACTAATTTTAATCAAGCTGTTTTCTCACAGTTTAAGAAGACACCGCTGAGGAGCAAGTCACACATGAACGTGCACTTGGGGAAGCCCCTGAGGGGCACCATCCAGCCAGAACCTGGGGGTGGCACTGCTGTCTGCGTGGCCTCAAAAGATAAATGAGTGTCCGTGGGCGTGGCTGTCAGCAGGAACACGGCCTGTTTTTCAACTCGGCTGGGATTTCTTTTTAAAACTGTGACTGCGGGCAAAGTGCACAGAAGTAAACAAGGCTCTTCTCCCACAGCACGTGTCCCTGAAACTCAACAGTGAGGCTTGATGAGAAATGTCCCAGATGGCAAATGGCATGCTTGAGCCTTTAAAAATAATTCTACTCTTAAACTGTTATCATCTCTAATGACTATTGGCTGTTATCTATAATTTAGCAGCCTAAAATAGAGAAGTTTATTTATTTAATTTTTTTTAAAGGGACAGAACAGTCACAGTTAGGCATAGTCTGTAGAGGCTCTCCTAGGAAATAGGACTTGCCAGGTTATTCTGTGACCTTGCTGATTTTCTTCATTATCCTGGGGTTTAATTCCCCCCTGTAGAAAATGAGACAACTAGGTGAGCTTCGTGGTTTTCAAACTCTTTTTGGCCCTGACATCCTTTCTTCCAATGAATGCCTGTCTGGAAACCCACACAGTAAATAAGCTAACATGGATGACAAGAGTGGAGAGCCCAGGGCCCCAGTGAATTCACTGCTGCCTCCCTCTCCCGGTCAGGGAGCCCCTCCAGGGCTGTGTGAAGTACACCCTGAAAGCCACTGGCCCAGAGTTACGCCATCCACCAACTCTGTGGGCCTTCATCATATACACTGACGGCTTCCCCTTCACTACTTGGGCCACGCAGTCAGCACACACCGCTGCCTTCTAGCAGTAGCAAGCACAGAGTTCAAAACCCCATTCTGGACCTGAAATCAAGTCTACACGGCTGAATCTGCATAACTCAATCCAATCCAGAAAGTGGTAACAAATGCAGAGATGTGGTGTCACACAAACATTCAGACTTCCCCCAAAAAACCCCTAAAACCATCAACCTGATATGTGAAAGGAAGCACCAGGTTTTGTTGTCTGATTTCTCAGAGACTTGGCTCACCCATCTCCTGCCTCTTCCTCGGGATCTTAGGCTCAGTGCAGAGAGTGCCGGGTGGTGAGACACTAGGTTGCGTATCATTTTAATGCACATATTTAAAAAATGTCTTTTAATTCAATGTAAAAAGATACTTTAACATGAAAATTGTCTGTTTTGTAAGTTTTTTTCATTTTATTTCACTTTTAAATGTGTCCATATTTTTAAAAGTCACTAAAACTTAAGGAGAAAAAGTTAATCTTTGTACCTGAAACTTAGCATTACTCTTTTCATGCAAGAGTTTTCATTAAAGTGAGACAGCATCCCTTTGAAGGGCTTGCCTGCTGTCTGCATTCACACATTTATTCCGTATCTCCAAAGAATCACTTCCACATACTGTTAAAATGAACAATTTTCTACCTATTTTATTTCCTTTTCTTTTCTTTCCTCTCTGTCATTTTTCCCTTCTTATCTTAAAATATATTTCTAATGCTAAAAATATAAGGAGAATTACATGTAATTATCATTTAAGATACAACTTCGGACATTTCCTATATTGTTAAGTATTTTTGTTGTACTTTCACTATCCAAATTTTTAATTATATGTATTAATTCTTGTTACCACATCATATTTTGAAACCTTTATTTTAAAAGTTTCTTACTGTAAACACTTGAATTTTGAATGCTCATAGAAATATATTTTTATTAAACAATTTTTTTCTTCTGAAAAAATCTTTAATATTATTTCCATATCTAAACTATATCCTGGCTCCTATTAAAAATGACAACAACACATCCCTAATTGTATAAATTCTACTTTGAAACTTTGGATTTAAGAGCTTATACTGTCTCATGATCATTAAAAGAAAAAAGATATATTCATCTACTCTTAAATATCAAATTTCTTGGATGAAATGCCTAAACACACAGGTAATAAAATGGCCTTTGAAGATTGGGATGTTGACAGATTCCAAAAGAAAAATCAGAGGGCATGAAAGCACAGCTTCCCTGTCTATGAGCTAGGGCCTTTCATCATCAAAGACTTATTGTGTTTAACATTCAACTTACTGTATACATTCAACCCATTTGTCCAACAACCGATCTCAGAAGTTCAAGTTTGAGGAAAGGCCTGAGACGTTCCACTTCCTTATCATGATGTCTCCAAGAAACTCTGTCCCATATTGGAAAATATGTTGGGTGCAATCCAGGACAAAGGCTTCAGGAGGCACTCATGACATATGCCACATGAGCTGCCCAGGGTTTATCAAGCCGTGGTAATGCACACAGGACTGGGCCTCCAGGAATGCTTTCTGACCTGGCTTTCGAGAGGTTTAGCCAAACCATCTGCCATTTCACTCGGGGCTCCCATTCTGTTCACTCTATGCTTTCCTTGAGCCCATAACAAAAAAGAAAGGAAACAAGTATCTTCGAGGCAGGGAGTTCATGTCCATTTACAATTATGTACTCAGGACTCAAATGATGGATTCAGTTCAGCAGTCTCCAGAATGGACTGGAGGTGGCACAGGGAAACGAGGCGCATTTGAAGTTGGGGGACAGTGCAGCCCAGCTGTGGCAGCCTCGGCATAAAACAGACCCAACAGGTGTGGCAGGCCTGTGTCACGAGCAGTCAGACTCGAGCAGGGCCCTCTGTTAACCTGGTGTGCACCTTACAGCCTTGCCACGTGTTAAAATACTGCTGTGCTGCTGAACAGGCTGTTAAACACTGAGACCCCGGACGACACGGAGTCCCGAAAACGAGGCACTGGGGCTTTGGCCGGAGTTGGCAGGGAAGAAGTACACAATGAAATCTCAGAGGCACTTACTTAGAGGAACGGGATGGAAACAGTATTTCAAGAAGACCTTCCTGGGGTGTGGGCCTTCTGCCTTATCTCAGCAGGATGGGCAGAGGGAGGGAGTTTCGTAATCCTGTGCCTGGCTTAAGTGACAAGTTGTTTACTCTCCCAGTACGTCATGAGAAGTGGCTGGTTGGTTGTTTAAGGACAGCTAAGCTGTTTATTTAGACAAATATAACCCAGCCTCACTTACCTTTGGGTACCCAGACTGAAGTGCCTAATGACTAAGGCTTCTGAGTTTTTTCTAATACTTTCAGACTGCTACCAATTCATTTGTTTCTTAGAGAGTACTCTTATGTCTCATGTCCCATACCACTAGTGTCTTCCTCCAGGGCATGAACACACAGAGAAGGGCAGAGAAGTGCCCATTAGGTGTAGCTCCTAGTGAAGGTCACTGGCATCAATAAGAGAAGGCTTACCCTAGTGAGTAGTGGGGTCAGAGGTCACATACCCAGGAATGAGGAAAAATTGTGAGAGGAAATAGAGTGAAGGAGTGCAGGCAGCCCCTTCAAAAACCCTCCCTGGGAAGAGCAGGTCAGTGATAGGCCCGTAGCCAGAGGCAACTGCAAGGTGAAACGGGGAATCCTTTACAAAAGTTAGGTTTAAGCCTGGGCCCACAGCCTTATAACCAGGCTGCCACAATTAAATACATAGGATGCTGGATGGCACTCAATCTGTGGTGAAGCATAAAGCTGGAAAGGGTACGGTAAAGGATCATCAGCGGGAGCTGGCTCTTAGACACAGGAGGCAGAGGAGGCCTCCCAGAAGGGTGAGCGCACCGGGCAGAGAGACACGCTTGGTCAGGCGGGGGCCTGGCCCTGAGATGTGGGTGGAGGAGGTGACGTCAGAGAGGGCGCGGGGAAGGGCTTGGGCTCTTGCCCTGAGTCGGAAGAGAAGCCATCGGGGTTTTGTACCAAGGACTAACATGATCTGATTTATATTTTAAAAGGATCCTCCTGGCTGCTGTGTCGAGAAGGGATTGTGGGAAGATAAGGAAGGTGTGGACTTAGGAGACTGTGACAGTAATCCAGAAGACAGGTGATACTGGCTTGGAGCAGAGTGGTGGCAGTGGAGAGGACGAAAACTGTTTAGATCCTAGATTTATTCTAAAGGCAAAATTCGCAGGATTTGCCAATGGACTGGATGTGAGGTTTAAGAGCAAGAGGGAAGCTGGGGATGACCCCTAGATTTTTGTCTAAGTGAACAGAAGGATAGAAGTGCTTCCTTTGAGATGCCAAAGTCTCACATTTTAACAGGTGTATGTATGTGTGTAGAAGGGAGGAGGGACTGGGGAAGGGGTAGGGGGGTAGGAGTGTTAGGAATTTGGGTTAGGATGTGTCAAATTTAGGAAATCAGAGTAACTAAAAAAAACAAAAATGGATTGTTTAAATAAGAACTCTAATGGAAATCTAAGTGATGATGTCAAGTACATACATGGTCTAGGTGTCAAGCTAGAGACCCAAGCTGGAGAGAAATGTGAGACTGAGCAAGGTACTGAGGGCGAAAGGCCCCCAGACCGGATAAGATTTGGGAAGTGAGTGACAATGGAGAAGAGATCTGAAGACTCAGCCCAGGGGCTCTCCAACATTAAAAGGCTGGGGAGACAAGAAGAAACCGCCAAAGTAGACTGACAGCAAATTGACAGTAAAGTAAGAAGAGAACCAGGAGAGGCCACTTCTCAGAAAGCCCAGCGAGGGAAGAATTCGAGAACGATAAAGTCACAGTATAAATGCTGCTGATAGAGCCGGCGGGATGAGGTCGGAGGCATGTCTCCTGGACTTCACAATGGGGAGTGGGGTCTGATTGTACAGCAGACTACCAGAGTGACAACCTGGAGCAGGCGAGAGAAGACAGGATCTAGAGCAGAAGTGAAAGATAAAACAGGGACTGGTCTCCCACAGACACAAGAGGGAAGGAAGCTGGTGGATGTGGAGTGTGTGTAGTCATTCTTTTCTGATTGCTTCTGGTTTCTCGATGAAACAAGAAATCAGCTCATCAGGTTACCTGCTAGTAAGGTCATCAGAGAAAGGCTGTAGGAGGAGGACCCAGAGGTTTGAAAGGAGAGGAGGAGGTACAAAATAGTCATGCAGGAGGACGGAGGCAAAATGGTGTATGATGGAGGGTCGGCACGAAGGGTCCCCTGGAGTAGAAGGTCACAAACGTAGAGAGCCTGGTCAGCGTGGTAGTGTGCTGAGTGGCCCAGATGCCGTGAGGTTATGAAGAGTTGGGTTTCTAAGAGTCTACCATCTGCCTCATACATATTCATCATCCCTCCCCACAACGAGGCATGTGTCACTATCTCCATTTTACAAACGAGGAAGCCAAAACAGAGGAGGCCAAGTGACCTGCTCAAGGTCAAACCACAGGAAGAAGCAGGACTGGAATTCTGACCAGCACTGCCACCGATACCACACAAAATGGTTGTCTTAGTAGTGGACTGCGCCTTCCCACATTTAGACCTTTATAAGAGTTTCTAAAAATATATTTTTTTGCATGAAATGTCTAACCTAATAACACAACAAATACTACAATATTTCAACATGCTTCTCGTTTTTAGAACTGTCAACCAAATTTTAAATAATGACAGTTGCTTTCTTATGTATTATTCATCCACTAGTCAGGAACAAATAAAAACTGAGCCCACACCGAATTCTCTGGAAGAACAGAGCCAGGCTCCGAACCCAGGCCTGAGGATCACCAGGTCTGACCTGGCCAAGATGGGAGCTTTACAGCCAGAGACAGTCACCAAGTCAAGCAGCTACCATTAAACTTAAATAACAGACTTTTGGGTGATTCAGTCAGAGAAACTTGTAGAAAAGTTGCTACCTAAATCCAGAGTATCCTTCACATGAGGAATATTAAAGTCCTTACTACTATTACCTATAATGCATAATTGGCCCACACTGTTATTTTCTGAAGTTTTAAAAGAACAAAACCAAAAAAAACAATTCCACTCTCCCTGTTGAACCAAGTGTTCCCCTGCTTCTGAATGTGTTTGGATAGAGATCAGAAAGGCACTTAGACCTGCCCCCACCAAAAAAGGCTTGCATCACAAAAAACTGTGATGGTTACACCAGGGAGGCTGTCCTTTGAAGTCTTCTCTCCCCAGTTTTGTCCAGATAAGATGTTTTTCTACCTGAGTCAATGAATGATTCCACAGAGAGAGAGAAACAAACTATGGCATACCTATATGCGTTAGGGTTTGGGGTTTTTGTTAATGTTAGTTTATTTTAAACTCTGCTTTGTACCTGGGTCCACCTCAGAAGAGGAAGGAATAGAAAGGGCTTCTACAGAACTAACAGCCTCGCTGGGAGCCTCCTGGCTGGCTTCTTGCAGAATGTAATCTCTTATGTCACAAGCAGATGGCAGTTCCAAAGCACTGTTCTCTGACTGGCTGCCTGGAGTGGCTTCCTGAGTTGCCATAGTCCTGCCGTGAAAAAAAAAAAGAAAGAAAGAAAGAAACAATCAACACAAAAGGTTTTGCAAAGAGGAACCTCCATTATAGACAGTCACGACTTGCTGGACTAAAATCCCAGAATCTTAAAGGCCAGGGCACAGTACGACCAGAATACCGTGTCTTTGCCTCCTCATCTTTACTTTGAATCTAGTTTGTGCTTACTGTATTTCTTCAGCATGAGAAACAAATATTCTCACTACATAAAGAAAGCATTAACAATTCCAGCTGGAAGATAAGCTGTATGTCTGGTAAGGATGAAATACTGTGCAGCACTATTATCCAAGGACTATAAGCATATTAAATGAGAAGGGAAACAGTTCATGAGATATTCGATGGGAAAAGATTTTAAAACAAGAGGTAGAGTTTTATCCAGACTCTGTGAAATAAAATCTCATTTGTGGGATGTGTGTGTGTCTGTGTGTGTGTAAAAAATATAGCTCTACAGCTAGAAAAATCAAATCTGGAAGAGTATATCCCACATTAATTTCACTGGTAACTAATTCAGTGGTTTAATTTCTGGCTAGTGAGATTACAGGTGATTTGCATTTTCCTTTGTGGTCTACTCAAACATGCATTCAGCCATTACTTAACGTGCCAGGCCAGGCGCCAGGCCCCGGGGACACAAAGGTTAATGTGATAGACCTTTCCTTTAAGTTGCTTACAGTTTGAGGTGATCCAGACAC
>PVIA01014467.1:0-26956 GCA_004024845.1 Tonatia bakeri
GGAGGGTAGCAAAGAAGGAAAAAATGGGACAACTGTAATAACAGAAACAATATTTTTTAAAAATAGTTTTTAAAGATAACATGTTTGGCCCTGGCTGGTGTGGCTCAGTGGATTGAGTGCTGGCCTGAGAACCAAAGGATCTCAGGTCTGATTCCCAGTCAGGGCACATGCTTGGGTCGCTGGCCAGGTCCCCATTAGGCAACCTCACATTGATGTTTCTCTCCCTCTCTTTCTCCCTCCCTTCCTCTCTCTCTAAAAATAAATAAAATCTAAAAAAATAAAAATGAAAATAACATATGTTCTTAATATTCTCAACATCTTACATATCTTTACAACTAAAATACTATTTTCCTAGTAAATTATTTAACCTTGGGCTATAAAAAGTAGCTGCTTTCACCCTGGCTGGCGTAGCTCAGTGGGTTGAGTGCAGGCTGCGAACCAAAGCATCACAGGTTCGATTCCCAGTCAGGGCACATGCCTGGGTTGCAGGTCATGGCCCCCAGCAACTGCACATTGATATTTCTCTCTGTCTCTCTCTCTCTGTCTCTCTCCCTCTCTCCCTCTCCCTCCCCCTCTCCCTCTCTCCCTCCCCCACCCTTCCCTCTCTAAAAATAAATAAATAAAACTTAAAAAAAAACTAGCTGCTTTCTAGACTTTATTAAGAGAAGCAAATAACCATATTACTGAACTTTGTTAAGTGGCATGAAATCAAAACGATTATCTTTATCTCCTTCCCCAATTAATTTTCCATTCATTATTCTTCATGCTTTTGTTCTATATTCTTAATGTCAGGTATAACTTAACATTTATATTTATAACCTGCTCAAGATTTGTGAGGAAGACACCCGTGCCTGGTGCTTAAAAACATAGTGTGATGACCTCACTTTATTGCTAAACCTCTATTCATAGATAAGATGTCTAAGAATCCTCCTAGTTCTACCAAGACAGAAATATAAGTTCCCTAGAAAAAGAACAGAAGTTTTGCTGCATTGAGTATATATGAGTCCCAAAGGGATATTTTTGCCTGACTTCTATATTAATGTTTTTCCTGAGATATTTTATAAACCTCTTTGGAAAACATAATTTCTCTGACAACGTGGCAACTGGTAAAAAAGAAAAAGTGAAGATATTTTGATCATAATATTTGATTTATAATCAAATATTTATAACTTAATATAAAGGGACTGATTTTATAACTCGAAATAAGAGATAGAAGTCTCTTATATAAAGAGATTTTTACTCACATTTGGAATTTGTGCATTATATTTTAGTGTTCCTTCAGGCTTTAATGCCCTGAAGATGTTTCCTGGACTGGTGTTGGTATATGTATGTGTGTGTGCATGTGTGTGTGTGTGAGAGATGGAAAGAGAGAAATAGAGAGATTAATTCCATTTTTCTAAAAACATGTTATGGTAAAACACACATAACAAAATGTACTACCTTAATCATTTTTAAGTATATAGTCAGGGACATGAATTACTTTAACATTATTGTGTTACCATCATTACCATCCATCCACGGAACTCTTTTCATCTTTTAAAACTGAAACTCTGTATCTATTAAACAGTAACTCCCCATTTACTCCTAGACGTTGACAACCACCATTCTGTGTTTTGACTCTATGAATTTGACTACTCTAGGTACTTCATTTAAGTGGAATAGTATTTGTCCTTTTGTGACTGGCTTATTGCACTTAGCATAATGTCCTCAAGGTTTATCCATGTTGTTTCATGTGTCACATTTTCTTCCCTGTTTAAGGCTGACTAATATTTCATTTTATGTATATTCCACATTTTATTTATTCATTCATCCATAGATGTATGCATAGTTTGTTTCCACATTTCAGGTCTTTCACATAATGCTGTTATGAATGTCTGTGTACAAATGATGACAAAATCTACCATAAATAAAACTTTATTACAGGTATTTTCAAAGATATGTGAGGAAAGAATAACATAATGAGCTCTGATGGTGCCGAATGAATTCTTCATTCACCCAGTTTTAATAATTATCAACATCTTACTGTTTTTGTTTTATCCTTCCCTCAACTTTCTTTTTTTAAAAGTATTTAAAGCAGATTCATGAAATCATATCATTTCACTTTTACATGCTTAAAATTTCCTTGTTTATATAGGGACTTTAAAAAACTTAACCATAATACCTATTGCAAGGTCCTTGGTTCTCTTTGTTGCTGTATCACCTGTTAAACCTACCCAGTAAATTCTCAATTTCAGGTGTTTTGTCATTTTAGAATACATATTTATAGATCACATATTACAGAAATTTTGATCTTCCTTTGACATATTCTACATCCTTTTTGTACATTTTTCCTGTTTTCTTTAACATATCAATCATAATCATTTTGGAGTCCGTGCTTGCTGACTCTAGTGTCAGAGTCGCCTCTGGCTTTGCTTCTGTTGACTTTAGTCTCTAGATAACTGGTCACTTTTCCTGCATCTTCACACATCTAGGGATTTCCATTATATGCTAGATACTCAGAGTGACGTATTACAGAGACTCTGGATTATGCTGTTTTCTGTAGTGCTGACACTGTTTTGGATTGACTTGATTATACTGAAGCTTGACTTTTAGGCTTTGTTAGGGTGGTTCTATTTTAGTTTTGTCCTTACTTCAGTGACACAGCCCTCATTCCTAGGATCTTGTCTTCTGGAGTCTCATTTGAGTGCCTAGAATATTCACCAAGGTCTTTCCTTGTAAGCTAACTCTGAACTTCAGCATCTCATGAGAACTGTGTAACCTCTAAAAAAAGTTTGTAGCTTCTATTCTCCCAGATATCTTTTCTGCTAAGCCTTCCATAGTCTTGCTTTATACATGTTAACTGTGCCAAGGACCCAAGTGGAATTTCTCTGTTAATTTTTGGTGTTCCTTTTCTGCTTCTTTGTCCTTCTCTGCAATCTTTCCACCCAAAGTCTAGCTTCCTTTGTAACCCCTCTGATCCATTTCCTCTACCTTGACCTACTTGTCTTCTTTGGTAGGCTTCTGTTTCCCTAGGTTGTGGTTGGGGTGAATATGGGGTTCACCTCCCATTCTTTCTTTCTCTGAAGAATCATAGCCTTTTGTTGGTTACTGTTCATTGTCTGCAAACAGTCCAACTTTTATAGTTGTTTAAAATGGGAGAGTAAATCCAGTATCATTTACTGTTTCATGATTAAAATTAAAGTTAACAATACCATTCTTACACCCTACAAAATTAACAATATTTTTTTACTAAAAGACAGGACAGCCCTGACTGGTGTGGCTCGGTGGATTGAGTGCCTTGCAAACTGAAAGGTCACTGGTTCAATTCTCAGTCGGGGCACATGCCTGGGTTGTGGGTCAGGTCCCTATTTGGGGTCATGCGAGAGGCAATTGATCTATGTACCTCTCACACATTGATGTTTCTCTCCCCGTCTTTCTCCCTCCTATTCTCTCTGGAAATAAATAAATAAAATCTAAAAAGAAAAAAAAAATAGGGTTTGTTTCGCTTTCTGCAGTTGTGTAAAGACACCTTTTTAGTTCGTTAAATCATGATGCCACGGAGCACGTCTTCCACTGAGTTGATGGGTGGCTCACATTTTCATAATTTGCAATAACTCCTTCCTTCTGCAAATATTCCTTTTTTCTATTCCATTTATTTGATAGAGAAACTGGCTTGTCCTAACATTTTTGACATTCTAGATTAGGTCCTTATTGTATTATTTAACATGTTTCTATATAGTACACTATTTTTTATAAAGTGGTTTGGTTAAATACAGGTCAGTTTTGGCAGAGTGAGGGCAGGAATGCTTCACAGTCTTCTATTACATGATTTTAGGAGTTGTTTAATGTCTGACTTCTCCACTGTTAGTGATGGATAAAGTTTTGCCCTGGCTAGTGTGGCTTAGTGGATTGAGCGCCAGTCTGTTAACCAAAGGGTCACTGGTTTGATTTCTGGTCAGGGCACATGCCTGGGTTGTGGGCCAGGTATCCCCAGTTGAGATCATGTGAGAGGCAATTGATCCATGTATCTTTCACACATTGACGTTTCTTTCCCTTTCTCTCTCCATTTCCCTCTCCCTAAAAGTAAATAAACAAAATGTATTTTTAAAAAAGTTTTATAAAGTTCTTACGAAGTTTCCTATCAACCTTTGACCTAATGTTTTAACCACTCTTATTATTTAGTTGCCTAGATATATTATTTCATTAGAAGTTGCAGAATAGTTATTTTCTAATTCTCTCATTTTTTCTACATTTATTAGTTACAATTCTTCTGTAAAGAACTTTGTCTATAAACTATATAAAAACTAGAGTAGAGGCAAAATAAGTGCTTGATTATTTTCCTTCATTTATTAAATTTCAGAATAATAAATTATCACCCCATCATTCTCCAGTTGTGACCAATTAAGTTGATCTTGTTTAGTTTGCAATACCATTATGAACTTAATGAATTTTAATACGTTTGACGTGTTTCAGTCCCCTGAGTCATTATTCTTTTGATGCTCAAATTGTCCCACTTGACTCCTGTGTGCTTTCCACATGGTCCCAAGTCTTTGATAGCTTCCTTCCTTTCCTTTAGGTAAGATGCCCCAAGTTAGCTTGAACATTTCCTGTCCCAGACCTAGCATCAAACACTTCTCCTAGGATTTCTGTGTCCTTCAAGTGGAAAATAGCACGTAGAAGCCCAGTGGATGCTCATTGTTGCTACTGGGTTGTCATCGCTTAGAGGCCTTTTCTGTCATCACACAGAGGTAGGGAATATGTGTTTTTATCTAAAGAAAAGTAAAAGATGAGTTTGAACTAACATTCCAATTGAAATTTAAAATTCCTGGGCTTTTAATTACCCACTCAATATTATATACAGGGTGGGGCAAAAGTAAGTTTACAGTTGTTTATATGGAAAGTAATATAATAATTACTAATATACGAATAAACTGTTTTGCATACTCACAACTGTAAACCTACTTTTGTCCCACTCTGTATTTATACTTTTTCCCTCTAGCTGGAAATTGTGGTTCCAAATGACATTACCATAATTATAAACTTATCATGAGAGAATGAGGGTAAGATTGGTTCAAAGCGATACTAATATTATTACAAATATTTACAAGACTACTGATTCTTTTTGTCCTTAGGATATATCCCATTAAGGATGCACAGGAAATACACTGTATTTATTGTTACTTAAAATATTATTTCCAGTCTATATAATTTTATTAACCGATGTCACTCCAACAAATTCAATTTTTAGAAATTATTTTGTTTGAATCAATTCTGAATTGTTTTGAGTTAAGACATTACATGTTTTTAAGGTAAAGCCATAAAATAAGGTACATTCAGAAAAAGAAGCTAGTTTTTTAATGACATAAAAAAAACTAGCTTCTACCCCTTTTTTATTCCCTTATAAGTAACCATTTTAAAAAGTTTTTCATGTAATATTAATCTTTTTACAAAATAAAAACATATACATATACATGAATATTTGTATTTTCTATTTCCAAGACAAATGGAAGCACACTGAGCATATTTTTGTACACCTTTCAGGGGTTAATGGGTAGAAATCCATCTGTGGTCAAGAATCCCTGGTCTAGAAGGGAAGGCACACGTGTCAAGAAATCATTGTAATACAGTTGTTCACTGGTGATGTAGAGATGTATAGACCAAATGCCATTCAGTACAAATTATGGAGCAGTTCCTCTAGGGTGGGTGAGTAGATTCGGGGAAGTTTCAGAAAGATGGCCTTTCAGCTGGATTTCTAAGAACAAGCTTGATTCGAGCCTGCAGAATATGCCAGGAATCAAGAAACATCCTCGGCATTACAGAATCAGCAGCTCATCCTGTTGCCAGCAGTGTGTCGGTGCAGTGTGAGGGACACTTGCACTGCCTCAGAAGAGTCTGAGTAACATTCTTTAAAGACTTTCTGGAATATACGGGACCCTGTTTTATAGGCTGCCTGGGCCGATACTTAGTCTAGAAGTATTTCCTAAAGAAGCTATAAGAAAACAAATCCTCTTTTATACATTCATGTGATGTAAATGACCTTTGTATAAAAAGCATAGCATGGTTTTTAATGAAGAAAATGTAAACAGTGCTTAGTTTACAAACTCTGTTCAGTGAAAAAATGAATAAAAACTTTTTTAAAAGTTTATAGTCTTTGATTGATATCCTTCGATCTGTAACTATTAAGCATCAGCCATATGCAGAGCTCTCTTTTGCATGCGCAGTAGGAGACATAGGAAAACAGTAATCGTTCTAGTTTAAAATTTTCAGAACTGAAGCATATTCTGTTACTGTCGGTGTTTCACAAAGAAATTGTGTTTTCTCAAAACCCTTAGGGAAGAAGTTTAAGGTTTTTGGAATAGACAAGAAAATACAGTGTGCTTCTTTTAATACCTGCAGGAAAACTCAGTAATGACTAATTCCAAATAATTCTGTATCTTGATTGCAGTGGTTGTTCCACAGATATATACATGTGATAAAATGACATAAAATACATATATTGTACCCATCCCAAATTCTAGGTTTTTATTCTTTTTTTTTAAATATTTTATTGATTTATTCTTAGAGAGAGGGAAAAGAAGGGAGAAACGGGGAGAGAAACATTGATGTGTGTGTGAGAGAAACATCGACTCATTGCCTCTCTCACACACCCCAACTAGGGATGGCCCTCAGTGCTCTCTGTCTGGAAATTGAACCAGTGACCTTTTGCTGTTCAGGATGATGCCCAGCCAACTGAGCCGCACAGGTCAAAAGCTGATACTGTTTGAGGTCCTGTAAGATTTAACTGTTGGGAGAAATTGAGTGAAGGTTACATGAGATCTCTGTATTATCTTTGCAACTTCCTGTGAATCTATAATTATTTCAAAATAAAAAGTTTTTAAAAAAGGATTGTTACTAGTAGTGGATGTTGTTTTGAGAATAGAGTCCAAGGGCAGAAACAGGGATACTAGTTAGTAATATTAGAAGGCTATTAACAGTAATCCAAGAGGAGGATAATGGCTCTTGGACTAGGCTTGGGGGCACTATAGCGGGATGGGGATGGGGTAAGGAATAGTTGAAATCGGGATCTGCTTTGAAAGTAGAGTTAATAAAATTTGCTGAAGGGATTGGATTTGTGATGTGTGAAAAAGAGAGTGATGATACCAAGATTTTTGGCCTGGACACCTGGAAAATGAAGAAAATAGGTAGTAGCAAGAAGCCGCAACAAGTAGAAGCTTGGTATGAGGTAGTTGAATTCTTAGCAAGGGAAACAAAATAACCCTCTTGCTCTAGTCTAGCATCATGGGGCCTACAAGAGTTAGGGACAATATGATATTCAAGTACATTCTTTTTAACCTGTTTCGGGGCAGCTTAATTATCTTGACCTTGTTCTAGTTCTTTTGGAAAGAAGAATTTGTTTGATAAACAAGAATTAGCTCCATGGGTGTAGAAAGAAGAAACTACAGAACAGTGGCAAAGCAAAGAACCGCTCGCTATGATTATCTAGAATTGGCAGAAGTTTCTTAGGTAGCTTCTTGAGCTTAGCACATATGCCTCCTTTCCCTATTCTAGACTAGGTTATTTCTTCATGGTTAAAAATGAAGTTTCTGCCCTGTTGTTTGACCTCCTGTCAGGGTATTTTCATTTTAAGTTAATATTTTGCATCAGTTAGGAATTGTAGATCTTGCAGACAAAGGGAGATATTGTCTGTCTGAGCGGAACGCTGACTTAGAGAAATGTTGGCACCCCACCACTGTCTTACTGGTGGCGTGCTTCTGACACTCCAGTGAAGCTGGGCTGGCAAGGTAAGACTGCCTGATGTGTATTTGTACTCTTTGAAAGGTTAGAATCTAAATGTATCGCAAGCTCTTTCTTCCTGAGTCAGATTGGAACAGAATTACAGACAGCGAATTCTGAAGCAAACTTTATACATGCTGGTGTTCCAATACTTTTGAAACTTCAGAATTCATTTTCTCTACTTCTAATAATATGTCCCATGAGATACAGAAATCCCTTAGTGTCACTAACTTCTTATTTTGTGAGAAAGAGCAGATTAAAAAATTAAATAAATCTAGTGCCAAGTGGTTTGTTGAAATTGGAAAGTGTAAATAGAACTTAGACTCCTTAACTTTCGAGAAGAGCCTGAAACAACAGAACCATTCTCCCTTGTGACTGAGTCACCCCACCCTTGTCTGGGGTGAGCTGGTCGCAGCGAAGTTGTGATTAGAGAAAAGTCAGAGTTTGCCCAAGACACACAGTGGCACCTAAATAGATAAGTAGTTAATTGATCGTGAAAAATAACCATGAGGGAGTTTATGCGATGCAGGTAATTGAAGATTGTCCTGACTGAGGTAGGGGAGAATGTGGGCGTAAAGGAAGCTAGGATTCTGGGTACAGTGTGGGTCGTTTGGGACTGAAGATGTGGGTAGCATCTCGCCTAGTCTTTAGGGGAGCTGGCTCATTGAACTGCTTGTAAGAAGCAGAACAACTCTTCGTAGTTCCTTGCAGCTGGGGTTTATTCTGACAAGATTCAGAATGTATTTTACTTAAAATATTGAGTGTTTCAGGAGCCACTTTGTTTCGTTTGCCTTTCTGATACCCCAGTATTTGTTCAAATGCTGTGGCTTGGTGTTAAGTCCAGTCTGGGCTACTGTGCTGGGTTTCTTGGCTGAAGCAAAATCGCATTTGAGCTTGAAGAACTCTTGCTGACTGCCTGTAGCGTACACATAACATGAAACAGCTATTTGTCTGTGGGCAGCTGGAAGGCAATTTTAGGAGGGACTGAAAACGGCTGCAAGCCTCCTGACATACCCACAAGACTCTGTAGCTTTATACTGAAAGCAAACTAACAGGATAGGGGGTGTAATAAGATGGGAAATAATAAAAGCAGAGGCTAAAATTTGAATGACATTGAGCCATTAAGATGGTCTTGTATTTGGAAAGGAGCACAGTGCTCCCAGACAAGAGAAAACTTGAATAAACATCAAATACAATGGCTAGGCGAAAACATCTGATGTTTGCAGCCAACACTTTTAAAAAATGATTTGTATATATTTTTTATTTTTATAACTGTAAGGATTCTGTAGGTACCTTTAGAAAAAAAAATGCTATATACTTTAAGCTGTTTTACCCACTGTGCTATCATAAATACCTTTTAACCAGAGCCATGTAACAGTGACAAGTGATTTATACACTTTTTAAGTGCTATAGAATCCTAAAAACATTATGATGTACTAACCAAATTCTTAAGTATTCTCTGTATAATATTGCATAGACATTGAAAAAAAACAGCTTTTTAAGTCTTTAAAGTTATATGTGACAACTCTTAATCACAATCAAAGTCTATGCCCAAATACACTATTTTTTCTTTGTTGTAACACATAACCGATTTTTTCCTGCTTGGCAAATCAGGAGGTGTGGATATTGGCTGTATAAATTATTTGTCCAAGGACAACCAATGTGTCATTGGAGAGATAAAACAGAATTGGGCTACATTCCACCAGCTTCTGGCCTGTGTTCAATTTTGAGAACTTTCCAGTCATTTTAAGAAAATAAAGTACTTAGAAAATATAAAGAGTTTGTTTTAAATAAATGAAAATCACTTATTTTGCAAATTACTAAATTAATCATTCTTTTGTATTTAAGATGCTCTTTGATGTGTTCTGGCAATTAGTATTTACTGCCAGACAAATGTCTCTTGGACATTTTAATTAATGTTTGGCTTGGCCAAATGAACTTCTGATGGTAAACCTTCATAAGGGTTTATTTTTATATTTCTCAA
This sequence comes from Tonatia bakeri, assembly GCA_004024845.1. NCBI lineage: Eukaryota > Metazoa > Chordata > Mammalia > Chiroptera > Phyllostomidae > Tonatia > Tonatia bakeri. The sequence goes on from PVIA01014467.1 coordinate 9,737, forward strand.
GAATAGCTGTCTCTTCAAAGCTCTTTAATTAGGCAAAGTTCAGCTAAAACATATTATTAGAATAATTAAGGCCTTGGGTTAAGAGAAATAGAGGGGTCAAAGGAGCAGGAACTATTGGAGAATAGCCTTTTAAAATAAAACACAGTATTGTACACCTTATGGGTGTCCAGTTAATAGCTTATATTGTTACTATCCCTAGTTAGGACTTTGTGTTATTTAAAATTCATATGACAGTTCTCTCCAGAAGCCTAAACAGACCAGAGTGTGAGCTCATTTATCACCACCTCTGAACTCCCATAAAAAGCTATATTCTCATCCTCTTAATTTCTAAACTGAAGACTTCTTACATTCTTTTTTCATTACTAAATTGGTAATCTTGGGTGTAATGTTTTCGAGGGAAATGTTTCAAAGGTCTTGTGTGTGGGTCATTGATAACCCTAACAATTATAACAATTTCTTTGAGGGTTTTTTCTTAATAATTTAAATGATTTACTTATAAGACACTGTTACTAAAATCACTATATTTTTGGCTTCCAAAATTTTATGTTCTTTGTGGTCAGAATTTAGTTTAAATTATTTGAAAATCTGCTATGAAGATAGATTGTCATTTAGTTCCCCTTCTTTATGCTTCCCTTCTATTTTTTGTCCTAAGCTCTTAGTCTTAGCAGTCATTACTAGTACTTATGTTTTATCCTAGACTTCCTCTTTGTGATGAAGAAAAGATATACCTGACTGGTCCTATAGATGATTGAGATGACACCAAGGCAATTGGGTAGTATTACTAAAACAACTATTGTTAAACAGTAATACACTTATTTATAGTGTTCTAATTTTCTACTTTTCTACTATCTCAGGATGCTTATGATGGCAAATGTGTCTTTTTCCCAGCTAAAACAGCTGGTTTAAGGATAGTGCTGATGAAACTATTAGAAATTTCAAACAGAGAAACTTACATCATTTCTTAGCCCATTAGCTGTTGTGACCTGTATATAATTTGTTGGTTATATGAAGAACTGGGTTAAGGATATGTATGTCATTGCTTTAGTATAAACCTACTACCACTGTTAGTAAAAAAGTACATAAAGAACTTATGGTACTGATTATGGGTCAGTTATGTCATTTTTAAATATAGAAGATAGCTTGATTAATGGTATTACAAAGTTTATAACATATAAATTCTTTTGCTATATACCTTAGCAACATAGCCAATGAAATTATTCCATTTAAAGTAGTAGAAAATGCTCTTGGTTTTCTATTGGTGTTATCTGTAAAAATTAATAATATAGTTAGAGAAATACTTGGTAAGCACAGTAAATACAAATGTAAAGGTGTAGGCATGCTATTATGCATTATAGAGAGTAGTCACCAAACAAATAAGTTTTTGTGTCAAATTGTAAAACTTTGAGAAAGATGAAGAGATATTAGCCTTAAGTTTATTGTGACTCTGCTTTTGACTCACCTTTTTTAGCACAAGAAATATTGCTGATACTTCAAGTGTGTATTTGCTGTGTCTGTGTAAACGTTTGCAGTAGAAACATGAAAAGGAAGGCGTTAAGTGTTATAATCTTTGAAAAATACTGCTATATCCCTCAGAACTCTTTTTTTTATTGTGGTAGGGCAAGTGTATTGCTATGCACCTGTATGTGTAACAGGATTTCTGTTTAAAATAATTTGGGCACTGATTGCTAGTGACTTTTTATAGATACAAACCAGGACTGTAATTGTCTTGTTTTCTATTTTTTTATTTCGCTTGTTTTAACTCATTCATTTGGTGGGCCCCCTTGCATCCCTCCTTACATCTACTATGTGACATTATACTAGTGTCCAAAGTGAGAACTGACTGTGTTCTTGTTCACACAGACCACCTGGTGGCTCATGGTAGAATGGCAGAGAAGGAGGCCCGTCGGAAGTTCAAACAGATCGTTGCAGCTGTCTTTTTTTGTCACTGTCGGAACATTGTTCATCGTGACCTAAAAGCTGAAAATTTGCTTCTGGATGCCAATCTGAATATCAAAATAGCAGGTGAGAGGCGTGTTGAGGATGTGAAATAAGAATGAAGGAACATTTCCTTCAAGGTTCTTAAAGTAAGGGATTGCCTATTTCCATCTACTCAGAAAAAAAGTATTGTCAAAATAAAGGGCTTTTGTGTGTGTTGCTTGAAAACTGATAAATTTGCAAAATACATATTGACTGGGAGGAAAGAAGGAAAGGGGTGATATTTAAAGTTCTTATTTTGGTTAACAGGTCCCTTTTAACTGATAAGCAATAAAATATAGAAAAAGCAGTAAAAAAAACTGCCAAAATTGTATACCCTATCAGCTTCACTTGAGAAGGTTGATTATTTCACTGCTAATGGAGAGCGTGCTTATTCTAAAGACTTCAGTTTTATGATAATTTAGGAAGTGACGCCAGACAATATAGAAACTATAAATATGAAAATTAACCATTTTTAGAGGGGGAAAATGGGGATATCTGTAATAGTGTAAAGAATAAAAATAAAAAACAAAATAAAAAAGGTGTCATTTAAAGAAAAGAGACCGTTTTTGTTTTCTGATGGATTTTAGTACTGCATTGCATGTCTCCCATCTCCCAGATAATAATGGAGGGAGTCTCATATAGAGTACTGAAATGTATAGCTAGAATATAATTACCTTAAAAAGCCAACTGAAAAGCATTTCTGAAGATTTCCCTCTTTAATAGAGTAGGAAGTGAGAGTTCAGTTTATACTGTATTACAGATCAGAGAACCTACGTGTACCTTTGCAGGCTGGTGATCCTTCTGTCAGTTTCTTTTGTGTAGAAAAGTCGGTTCCCTTTCCAGGCTCTACTTTTACACCCTTGGAACATTATCTTCACTTTTTATTTATCTAAGTCAGGCTGACAGGTGCACTCTTAGTTAAAACTCACAGAGTTTTAAGCTCTCTGAGCCCTGCACTTGCTCAGTATATAGTATAGGATTGATTCTTTCTTATCTTCCATAAAATCACGTGTTTTCTTTGCTTTTCTGTCTGTTTTGTATTCCCCACAACTCTGTAAATGTTAGCAGTTCCCTCAGAAGTGGGGAGTGTGAACAGGCTGGCAGTCTCAAACTGTTTTTTGTAATTATTTGTTGTAATTTCCTACTGTTGCTATAGCAAATTACCACAAACTTAATGGCTTGAAACAACACAAATTTATTATCTTACAATTCTGGAGGTCAGAAATCTGAAATGAGTCTTATGAGGCTAAAATAAAGGTACTAGTGAACTTGTTCATTCTGGAGGTTCTGGAGAATCCATCTTTTTGCTTTTTCAGCTCTTAGCTGCTTCTGCATTCCTTGGCTTTAGCTCTTTCTCACATCACTCCACCTCTTGCTTCCAGTGTCACATCTCCCACAGCTAATATCTTTCTACTTTTTTCTTGCAAGGTCTCTCATGATTACATTGGGCCCTCCTGAATAATCCAGGACTTTCTCCCCATCTCAAGACCCTTAACCTAATGTGTCTGCAGAAGTCCCTTTCACTGCACTGGGGGCACATTCATTCACAAGGCCCATGGATTAGGGCATACACGTCTTTGCGGTAGAGGGGGTGCTGTTACCCTACTGCAGGTGTTATTATTGGGTTCTTTGGACTATTGATTAGGGTAGTTAGTTAAAAGAAGGCCTTCTGTTTCTTCTAGAGTTTTGTTTTATCCCCAGTGACCAAAAGTTAAGGATTTTTTTAATGCTTTCTTGGTTCTTAATTTTGGATTTAGAATCATTTTGATTTGATTCAGGAAATTCGTATAGCTTTTAGGTTTTGGGTTGAAAAAGCAAATGTAAGAGCACTGGTCAGTATAATTGAAATTAGAAATTCTTCTGACAAATATTTGGGTAAGGAGATTTTTTAGTGCTTTTGTTTGTTAATAGTTAAAACAAACCCATGAGGTCACAATAAGCTTCTACCTGCTGATATATAGTTACAGACTCCTAGGGGTGCTGGCAGCTAGCCTTGGGCTCACTCTGTATTAACACATATACTTTGGCAAGATTTTTAAATTCATTAATCCAAAGTCTGTATTTTTATTATGTATTTTTAGAGAAAAGTAAAAGATAAATGAACACTTCTAGTTTTGTGCCCTGCTGTAATATTTAACGTTGTCTTTGCTTATGCATTCTTTCCTACATGCCACCATTATTCAGTTTTTAAATCATTGCCTGAACTTCTTTTCTTACATGTATATTAGAATTCTTATTGTCATCTGCCAAGTCTTTGAACTTAATGGACCAGTGGAAGAAACATTTTTAATTGAAGCTGACTGCAGCATGACTGATTTTGGAGAGCTATGTTGGATGGTTCTGACAGGATAAGGTTAGATAAGTAGTGAAATCAACTTTTTATTCTAAAAGCTAAAAATAACTTTCAGATCTCTTATCCTGTCAGTGAGCTTACTGGTGAATTACTGTAAATCTCAATAAAAAGGAACTACTACCGATGAAAGAAACACATAAGTGAGAAGAGGTCTTTTGTTTTATTTAAAATATTAGTCTTAAGCACCTCATTTAAAAAGTCATTATTATATATGTTATAGTAGAAAATTTGGAATTAATAAGAATTCTGATTAGGAAATTTAAGGAATTCATGTTTTCCTTATGCCAGTGTTTATCTGAGTGGTTTGTGTGAAAAGGTTAGGCATCCTGTTCAAATGTAGATGAATAAGTTCTTCTGGGAATGCTTGTGTTTATATTAATTTATTTTTATTTTTGTATGATTTAATGTGGCAGATTACATTTAATACTTGATACTATTAAAAACTTCTCTTCAAGAAAATATGTGTTTCCTGGACATGAGAAATAAATTTCAGTTACAGGTATTAAAAAATCTAAGATCAGGTGGATCTGCTCATGTACTGATATGCCAGGGGTTTGAAGAAAGTAGCCCAGGAGTTCCAGCCTCGATGGAGATGGAGGTAGAAATGCTTCACTTCCTCGCACCACCAAAAGAAGGACAACAACAAATTTAAAAACAAAAAATAACCAGAACTGCCAGATATTCAGACTTCGTGGAAATCTGACAACCAAGGAGTTAAAGAAACATTTATCCAGACTGGTAGGAGGGGCAGAGATGGGTAGCCAAGGCAGAGAGGACGCACAGCCAATGAGGTGGCTGGTGGGCTAGTTGGTCCCACATTAGTGGGCCAGTGAGCTGGGAAGAACCACTGGGAAGCAAGACAGACCACAGAACCAAGGGTTTCAGTGTGGGAAACTAAAGACTCAAAACCTCTGGATGTAGAAATCTATAGGAGTTGTGGCAGTGGGAGAAACTCTAAGGATCACAGGAGGTTCTGTGGGAGAGGCCTACAGGGACCTAGAACATACACAAACCCACCCATCTGTGAATCAGCATCTGAAAGGCCAAAATCTGCTTGTTGGGAAGTGAGGGAAGTGATGAAAATTGGGGCTAGAGCAGAGCCAGCAAGTGGCATTGTTCCCTCTCCTCCCCGCCCCCACAGACAGTGCCACAACATAGCAAAAGGGCTGCCCTGCCCTGGTGAACACCTAAGGCTCTGTCCCTTACAACCTAACAGGTATGCCAAGACAAAGAAATATGGCCCAAATGAAAGAACAAATCAAAAATCCAGAAAAAGAACTAAGGGACGAGGAGATAGCCAACCTGTCTGATGCAGAGTTCAAAACACTGGTAATCAGGATGCTCACAGAAATGATTGAGCTAGGTTGCAAAATGAAGGAAGAAATGAAGGCTATACAAAGTAAAGTAAAGGAAAATATACATGGAGCCAAAAGTGAAGGGAAGGAAACGGGACTCAAACCAAGGATTTGAAAGAAAATGAAGAAATAAACATCTAACCAGAACAGAATGAAGAAACAAGGATTAAAAAAAGAAACATGCCCTGGCTGCCGTGGCTCAGTGGATTCAGTGCCAGCTTACAAACCAAAAAGAAAAGGAGAGGCTGAGAAAGCTCTGGGACAATTTTGAATGTTCCAACATCCAAATCATAGGGGTGCCAGAAGTAGAAGAGGAAGAGCAAGATATCGAAAACTTAATTTGAAAAAATCATGAAGGAGAACTTCCCCAATCTGGCAAATGAAATAGACTTCCAGGAAGTCCAGGAAGCCCAGAGAGTCCCAAAGAAATTGGACCCAAGCTGGAACACAGCAAGACACATCATAATCAGGCTATCCAGGATTAAAGATAAGGAGAGAATCTTAAAAGCAGGAAGAGAAAAGGAGACGTTTACCTACAAAGGAGTGCCCGTAAGACTATCAGCTAATTTCTCAAAAGAAACGTTACAGGCAAGAAGGGACTGGAAAGAAGTCTTCAAAGTCATGAAAGGCAAGGACCTACATCCAAGATCATTCTATTCAGCAAAGGTTTCATTTAGAATAGAAGGGCAGATAAAGTGCTTCCCAGGTAAGGTCAAGTTCAAGGAGTTCATCATCACCAAGCCCTTATTATATGAAATGTTAAAGGGACTTATCTAATAAATAGAAGATCAAAACTATGAGCAGTAAAATGACAACAAATTCACAACTATCAACAACTGAACCTAAAAAACAAAAACAAGTAGAACTAAACAAACAACTAGAATAGGAATAGAATCACAGAAGTGGAGATCACATGGAGGATTATCAGCGGGAGGGGGGAGGGGAGAGAATGGGGGGGAGTACAAAAAAACAAGCATAATAGGTAGGCACGAAATAGATAGGGGGAGATTAAGAGTAGTATAGGGAATGTGGAAGCCAAAGAACTTAAATATACAACCAGTGGACATGAACTAAGTGGTGGAGGGTAATGCTGGACGATGGGATTGCAGAGAAAAGGGGGATCAAGGGGATAACAAAACTGGGACAACTGTAATAACAATCAGTAAAATATAAAATTAAAAATTCCAAGGTCATTCTATGGTTTAAAGGTTTTTGTGCTTAAATTCTTATATATGAATCTTTGTTCCATTGCTATTTCTAGAGAGAATAAATTACAGATAAATAACTTTGTTTTCTTTATAATTTTAGAATAAAAAATCCTTCTTAATGGCAGTAGCAAACCTGTTTTCTGTAGAATCATTTAAAAGATGTTTCTAGTATTAGTAATTCAGGATAACCATTGATCATTTTCAGAATAAAGAATTTTATTTCTGAAAGGTAAAGTTTCTTTGCTCAAGTGTCGTGGAAGAGAATAAAGAAGTGTAAGACATTACTCCTAACCTCAAAAATTTACAGTCCATTTGGGCAGCAAATGCTTAGACCTTTGAAAAGTTAAATAACACTGAAATCATGTTTTACATATATAAAGTACTTTGCAAAGTATTTTCACATGTATTATTTAATTTCATCATATTTGGCATGCAAATATAGCTTATTCAGAAAACATTAGAATTATCAAAATACATACCTTTGACTTTCCAAAACTTTGAATTTTTTTTTTTAAATAAAGGGCACTCATGTAAATGTCTTTTCATGTAGAGTTCAACTCTTGGATTCTTGGCCTCTAGCCTTTTACTTTTCGTGCCTCAAATGTGTGAGAGCCACAGAGGAGTAGATGAAGGACTGGGAACCTCTCTCAGCATAATATAGTCTGCATGCCTAGGTGACAGCATGTTCACCAGCTACCAAATTATGGTTTGATACGATACAAGAAATGGTACAAGGCACATTGAGATTCATTATCACATTAATTGTACAGTCTAAGTACCACAGGAGTTTAGAGGATACAGAAATCACTTCAGTTTATAAAATTCCATTAGATTGTAAATGCCACAGGGACTGTAACCATATCCTGCTGATTGTTTTACCACCACAACCTAGCACGTACCTGTTCTATAGCAGGTGCTCGGTAACAAACAGCCTCTTGAAGGCATAACATTGCAGGTGAGTTTTAAAGGATGAGTAGGATTCTTTAAGGCATAGGTGCAGAGGAGAGAATTCCAGTAGGATTCGTCAGTCACCAAATGTTAAGGAAGCATCTGCTTTGTGCAAATACTGGTAGAAGCACTGGAGATACAGCAGCAGATCAGATAGTCCCATGGAATAACATTGTGATGGGGGGAGATAGATAATAAACACATAAACAAATAAGCTCTCATAAGGGCGTGAAAATCATAAAACTGAGTAAAGTGATGGACTCACTTATAGGAGAGACATTATTTTTCACCCAGATAGTCAGAGCCTTTCAGACTGAAGGAAGAGCAATGTAAGGGCCTGATAGAGATGAATTTATTATATTTGAGATGGTTGGAGAAAGGTTAGTATGGCTGGAGATAATAAGGGGGAGGAGTGGAAGGAGATGGGGTGAGAAAGCCGGCCAGAGACAGTTTATGTGGGTCCTTATGCACATGGTGAGGATTTGGGATTTTATTTTGATTACAATGGGAAGCTGAGTTGGAGAAGTGTGAGCAGGAATAGAATGCATATGGCATATTTGCAGAAAAGGTAAAACAGCATGGCTGGAAGAGAGTCTTAAGTAGGGGAGTGATGCCTGAGGAGGTAGGAGAGGTATATCTGTGAAAGAATACCATCCCGGCCATCCTGCGGTATTCATCTGGGCTGCGGATGTTCATTAAAACATGCATAATGCACAGCATTCTACCATGATTCTGTGGGGATATAGAGAACATGGCCACCCCCTCTAGTGGGGAGTGCGCCGTGTCCGTTCCCAGGAAGATTTGTATTGAGAAAGCTGACTCAGTTTGTGGATTCATAGTCTGGCAGAAAATATCAAAGGGAACAGGTGACTTACAAAGATGCTAACAGAATCCCTGCTGGAGATTGGAGTTTTATATGAAAGGACTACACGGCTCAAAGGGCTAGTTTTGGTTTCCTGTCTGTGCCTTTAAATTCTAAGTTAATAACATCCTCCAGCAAACAGATCTCACAGGATCTTGCATATTCTATATCCCAGGCCTGATTACTCTGGGGGTCCACCGTCTCCGGTCTGAGCTGCCCCTTTGGCTATTTGCTTAGCCCTGAGAAGGGCAGCAGACAGAGGCAGCCAGGAGACTTGGAATTCTCACATCTAAGTACAAAGAGTCAGGCTTAGAGGGGGCAGGGGTTGGTGTCGATCACCCCTTCATTTCCACAGCCCCTTCATTCCCACAGTCCCATGAGTCTCATCCCAGAGGCCTTTACATGATCAGAACCTGTCTTAGGTTGATTCTTCCTTGAGGAATCTTACCCATCATTGGTTAACTGATCAAGCATTAAAGGCCAAGCCCAGAACAGCCAGCATTCATGCCAGGGGAATAAGTTTTTGTCTCCTTAGTGGCTCCTGGTCCGGAGGTCTCTCACTCAGCCCAAGTCACAGGGGGTCACAGCTTCCTGAGACCAGGCAGGGTGGTCCCCAACATATATCGATACTAGGTTGTAAAATCATTTGAATAGGTTTTTTTTAATTGAATGGATTTGGCTTAATAAATCAGATATAAGGTAAATAAGAAGAAATGATGGGAATGGGGGAAGGTACAGACAGGCAATAGGAAGATCAGTTAAAAGGTTGTGAAATGGTAAAATCCTGCATAAGGGTGTGGTAGTAGACCTGGAAAGGAAGAAAAGGGCAAGAGCAGTAGGAGGCAGTGCAGAGAGGGGGAGAGATGGATATGGACAGGGTGGGAAGAGGGAGAGAGAGAGAAGGACTTCTGAAGATATGTTTAGAAATAGAGAAATCAGATTTTCTTATTTATGGAATATTAAACTATCAAGGAAAAATGGTGGTGTCTTGTTTTTAATTGTTAATGCATGCTATTTGAAAGTAGTTTCAATTATTGTCCCCAAAGATTAAGTAGATAAATTTCTATATTTTAAAGATTGCTCAAGAAAAACACTTAGAGTAGCTGGCTTACTCCCTAAAATAAAGTTATTTGAAATCCTAAGATGTTATGAGAACGTTTTGAAAATTGTGGAAACTTTTTTTTTCAACCTAAGGAAGATGGAAACTTTTGTCTTTCAATGTTGACTCCCTGAATGGTCTCCATGAGTTAGTTTCCACTCTGGTATTGTTTTAGTTGGCAATCAGTAGACAGCAAAGATCTGAAGTGCAACTACAGCAAAGGCAATATTTTGGAAAGAATTTCTAGAGTGCATATACTTTCCAATTTACACATGAAAATTTTTGACATTAATGTACTGAGATCTAGAGATTCTAGACCAGCGTGTCAAACTCATTTTCTGTAGGGGCCACATCAGCCTCATGGCTGCCTTCAAAGGGCCGAAATAATTTTAGGGCTGTATAAATGTAACTACTCCTTAACTGTTAAGGAGTTGAAATTACATTCACCCTTCGAAGGCAATCTCAAGGCTGATGTGGCCCCTGGTGAAAATGAGTTTGACACCTGTGTTCTAGACCATTTCATTTTCTCAAAGTGAGAAACTATAAAATATTTTGTCTTTTGACCACCAGTATGACTATAATGAGATACAGTTGTATAAGAAGAAAAAAAGCTGGAAACCTTGGGTTTCTGAGAATTCTTCCACAATGTAGTGATTGAGAATGTCTCTGACTGGTCACAGAAAGTAGTTGTACAGTATTCACCATATCAATCCCAAATTTTATGTCATGATCCTAACACCTTTCATTTGGCTAATCACTCAGTACACCTGGCTGACAGGTCAATAAATTGAGACCCACAGAGACCATGTGACTTTCCTGAATTCAGGTCATAATAGAGTCTAGGAATCATAATGCCTCAACATGTGTCCTTACCCTGAAATGGTATATGCCCTTCAATTAGAAGGTGCTAAGCAAATTTAATCTATGTTGAGCCTTGGAAAAGTAAAATTTGTAAAATTCTTTTTTAAATTGTATTCCTAAGACTGTAATTTTACACATGAAAATGTAACATGCCTTCATTCTAAAGACATTTCATAGTTGACTTATTTTGTATGAAAAAAATCTAAAGTTAAAATTCAAGTGAACAGATTTATTGTCATTCATGATTCTAGGTTATAAGCAAGATCTTACTCATCTTGAAAAGGGATTGCACCTTGCTAGGATCGAGAAAATTTTCTATTTCTAGGACCTCGCTTGCAGTAGCTATGCTACCATACAGAAGCATTGCTTCTCAACCTTTCCCACTTCATTTCCCATGGAAAACATGTAAAGTCTAGTTCACTATATTGGGAATAAAGTCTGTCTAATTAGTATATGTTATACATAATAGTGTAATATTTGCAAAGTAAACTCGCCCATACATTTGAAAATAATTCAGATAAACATTTTTTATTTTATTTTTTAATAGTTCTGATTTTTATTTTGCTTCAACTACAGTTTCCTACCTTTTCCCCCCACCTCTCCTTACCACCCTAGCCTTCCCCACCTTCCTCCCATTTCCACCCCCCTTGTTATTGTCCATGTGTCCTTTATAGTTATTCCTGTTAACCCTTCACCTTTTCCCTCCATTATCCCCTCCCCTCTCCTTTCTGGTTACTGTCAGCTTGCTCCCAATTTTAATGTCTTTGATTTTATTTTGCTTGCTTGTTTGACATGTTGATTAGGTTGCAGTTGAAAGTGAGATCATATGGTATTTGTCTTTCACCACCTGGCTTATTTCCCTTAGCATAATGCTTCCCAGTTCCATCCATGCTCTCACAAAGGGTAGGAACTCCTCCTTTCTTTCTGTTGCATAGAATTCCACTGTGTAAATGTACCATAGTTTTTTAATCCACTCATTTACTGATGGACACTTAAGATGCTTCCAGCACTTGACTATTATAAATTGTGCAGGTATGAACATTGGGGTGCATAGGTTCTTTTGGATTGGTGTTTCAGGGTTCTTAGGGTATAATCCCAGCAGTGGAATTGCCAGGTCAAGAGGCAGTTCCATTTTTAGTTTTCTGAGGAAATTCCATACTGTTTTCCATAGTGGCTGTACCAGTCTGCAAACCCACCAACAGTGCACTAAGGTTCTCTTTTTTCTCCACAACCTCCCCAGCACTTGTTGTTCGTTGCTTTGTTTATGATGGCCATTCTGACTGGTGTGAAGTGGTATCTCATCGTGGTTTTAATTTGCATCTCTCTGATGGCTAGTGATACTGAGCATCTTTTCATATGTCTCTGGACCCTCTGTATGTCCTCCTTGGGGAAGTGTCTGTTCAGGTCCTTTGCCCATTTTTTAATTGGGTTGTTTGTCTTCTTTGAGTGAAGTCGTGTGAGTTCTTTACACCCAGATAATTTTTTCTTTTAATTAAAAACAAGCATTCCAAATACCAGATTATGAAAAGTTTTTGGCTACTTTTGATATTATAATCTTAATATATATGTGGCCTCCAAACTAAACATGACATATCAATTTTAAATTAATACTTTTTCGTACATAATTTAAATAGTGAGTCACTTGCAAAGTGGGAAATATGAATTTTTCTTAAATATTTATAACACCTTTAAATCAGTCTTTAATAGTATACTAGTGTAAAACAAAATCTTAAAGTTACATCTTTATCATAAATCATGCAAATATAAAATTATTTTAAAAATTCCTTTTTTGGGAGATTATTAAGATAAAACACTCCTTTGAAAGAAGGTTGTGAGTCAAAACAGTTGGAAAATACGGGGTCTTTGTACAATTAAATAGTTTATAGTTTCTTTACATTCTAGCCCAAATATAACCTTGACTGAGAAATTCTCTAACTCTTGGTAGACTCTCCTTCAGGAAAGCCCCTTTTCTCTATTCTCTATCAGTTGCTCCTGAACTTCCCTAAAACTTGTTTGATGGTTGTAATTATATAGTTAGTTGTGTGATTGTATCCTGTGAGCCTCCCCCACAGGACTAACTGCTCCATGTGCATGTGTGTCCCCAGACACCATGTCCGTCTAGTTCACCTTGTGCTAAGAAGGCGTTAATGATCCCTTAAAAACTTAGGGAGTGCCTACTCCTATTATCACATTTACATGTTACCTTTTAGGTAGATTCCTTTTCAGTGTTTGCTCTTATTTGAGTTATGTTTATTTTATTAACCTAATAGTTTATTAACTATGCAGCTTTAACCTAAGAGGCTCTTGTTTGCTTACCTACTTTTAATTTCTGGGTGAGAACTTCATATATGATTACCATACCTTCTTTGATCCAAAAGTAGGCTTCTGCTTACTTTTTGGTAAACAGACCATGTCTTAAGACTATAAGTATTAATTTCTAATTTGGAAACTGTTGTTATTTTACCTATATACTATATTTCTATTTGTTATCTTCAATTTCTATTGAGAATTTAAGGGGATGTTGGTTTATCATGGTCTAGAGCAGGGGTGTCAAACTCATTTTCACTGGGGGCCACATCAGCCTCACGGTTGCCTTCAAAAAGCCTAAATAATTTTAGGACTGTATAAATGTAACTACTCCTTAACATTTAGGGAGTTGAAATTACATTCAGCCATTTGAAGGCAACTGTGAGGCTGATGTGGCCCCCAGTGAAAATGAGTTTGACACCCCTGGTCTAGAGGCACTTAAATTTTTTTATAGTATTGTCACATCAATATTAGAAATTTACATGATTGAATGACTGACTTTTTATTGCTCTAACTGATAAGATTTAGAATCATGACTATAATATTTTCAAGAATTCCAAAGAATATTGTTGGCAGATGTTACAGAAAATATGTCATTGCAACCTTTTCCCTATATATCTACTCAATAGTGAGTTTGATGAGAAGATCCTGTGTTGGGGAGAACTTTGTTTTTTATGACGAGGGTTGGAGTAGTGCTATCTGTAGTAGAGTGGAAGTGATTGGTTTGTTACCGCATCTGAAAATAGCTGAGTTCAGTGATCCTAGTTGCTGAAGTATTTTTTAAAGCTTTGAGAGAAAATACGTCATTCATTGAAATGCCAGTGTAATGCTGATCCAGCATTTTTGTTTTAAACTTTTATTTTCCACAGAAATAGCGATCATTATATATATAGTGTTTGGATGTTGGAAAGGGTCAGGAGGTCACTGACATTAAGTGACAGATGTGGAGGAGTCCCATATACTGTATAAAAAGCAACAGCTGCAATAAAATAGTAGTGTAATACTTCTCGACACACTTTTCCAAATAGGTAGATATATTCTTTCAATTTCATGAATATTACCCTCTCTCCTTCTCCAATCTGATCTCCCCTGGTTTCTTAAACCAAATACCTCCCCTCCAAACCGTCAAATATACTGATTACTTGATCTCCCTCCTCCCACCCCCCCAGTGAAGGAATTTACTCTTGTGTATAAATGCTCAGACTGTGAGTCATATGAGTCAGTGCTTTTGGGCATTACTTCTCTGTTAACTCCTAGCAGGAAGTTCAGTCAAGGGTCAAAGTGACTGTAAACACTGAGGACTTCGTAAGACCCATTTTTAAGAGTGAACTAGTAACAATGACTACTGGGAATTTTGAATCTCATCCTTCATTGCTAGCATAACCTTAAGATCCACACAGTAGACTGTTGTTTTGTTCAATTCCAAAGAAAGCATTTGGGTCGCATGATTTCCAGACTAGCGATATTGTATAGGAAAAGGAAGATTAGTTCCTTACCTTTGCCATACTGCATTTTAACGGTCTCCTGTAACAGTTTAAATTCTATTTATGTAGTGTTCCTATATGGATTCTTCGGTTCTTCGAGTCATTTCTGTCAAGAACACCTGACAGCTTGTCCCCACCCTGCAAACCCTTAATCTATTGAAAAATTAATCAAGGACCAAAATTGTTTCTGTCCTTGGTCTTTGTCTCTAATTGCAAGTGTAGTTGTTGGGGTTTTGAGTCCTCAGAAGTTTTTAGATTTTAAAATATGAAGGATCTTGTCACATTGTTTTCTGGTGAGGTTATTTACAATAAGTAAATGTTTTCCCACTTCACTTTTTTCTTCTGGCCCTCTACTTACAAGGCATTTACCTGTAGCAACAATGAAGTGAAGCATAACTTACTCTGGGAGGGATTGACTGTGCAGTGTATCTGTATTGTAGCACCTTCATAGAGTGTGGAACAGAATTGGCTTCAGGCTGTGCCTAACCTCTTTCCATCTGTTTTGCATTGCTTCTTGGTCAGCCAAAAAGAAGTCAAGGGTATCACTCTGAAGTCGTGGGCCAAATAAGGAAACTTCCTGTTCCAGTTGTCCTGATTTGTAAATCAGTGCCACCCATTCTTCCATTTCCCCTGACCACATGAACATGCCCTGCTGGTGACATACTTTATTTCAGAGATAAACATCACTATCCTGTATAGCCTCGGGCTGCTGATCTTGCTTAGAACAAAGACTTTCAACTCCCAAAATTGATGGTAAAGCTCTGGTATTTCAGCCATTCCTAGAAGAAAGACATGTGGTGCAAATTAGTGTCTGCTGTTCTGTGTTAAGAGAAAGGGATGTAAGATACCATTTCAGCCTGTAGACAAATGCTAACCAACCAAACAGGGTATTGGGGGTTGGACAAGAGAGGAGCCATTTATGAGTGGAGAAATAAAGGACCATATGCCTCACAAAGAGAACCACTCCACCCATCTAGCTTCTGTAGTATGGGTGTGACTATCCATCTATCCAGTTTTTTCTGTTGTTTCTCTTTTTTTCTGTCAACTTTAGACTGTTCATCATTTCATTGTTGAACCTGTAGGTCATAAGTCTTTCTTGTTGCAAATAAATAAACAGTAATAGATATAAGGTATCTTTTTGGGCATTATCCTACCTGGAATTTTCTGAAACTAACTATGCAGTATTTTAGTTCTTTTTACTTAAGATGATATTTTAAAGTCTTTAAACTTTTATTATAGAATGACATATGCATACTATAGGAATTTAAACAAAAGATTTTTAAATATCAAACTGGAATCCCACATCCAAAACTTACCATTTTGAATGTATTTCATTTTTTCTATGTAGTATCCCATAATTATAGTCAGTGTATATATAATTTTATGTGCAGTTTTATCTTTTATATCAAATATTTTCCCCGTGCTGCTCCATATCATTCTTTTTAATGATTGCATATCAAGGAGATATGCCATAATTTACTTTATCCCATATTTTTTTAATTTATTTTTTATTTATAGTTGACTATACTATTATATTAGTTTCAGATGTACAACATAGTAATTAGACATTTATATACTTTTTGAAGTGATCACCCAGATAAGTCTACTACCCATCTGATACATATATAATTAATTGTATTATTATTAACTATATTTTCTATCCTGTACATCCTCATGACTATTTTTTTTTGGTGTGTGTGTGTCTTAATTCTTTTTTTTTTATTGATTATGCTGTTACAGTTGTCCCATTTCCCCCCTTCACTCCCCTCCTCCCTGCCCACCCCCTCCCACCCACATTCCCCCCCTTTAGTTCATGTCCATGTGTCATAAATTCTTTAGCTTCTACATTTCCCATACTATTCTTGCCCTCCCCCTGTCTATTTTCTACCTATTGTCTATGCTACTTATTCTCTATATCTTTTCCCCCTCTCTCCTCCTCCCCCTTTCCTGTTGCTAACCCTCCATGTGATCTCCATTTCTGTGGTTCTGTTCCTGTTCTAGTTGTTTGCTTAGTTTGCTTTTGTTTTAGGTATGGTTGTTACTAACTGTGAGTTTGAAGTCTTTTTTTACTGTTCATATTCTTAATCTTCATTTTCTTAGGTAAGTCCCTTTAACATTTCACATATAAGGGTTTGGTGATGATGAACTCCTTTAACTTGGCCTTCTCTGAGAAGCACTTTATCTGCCCTTCTATTCTAAATGATAGCTTTGCTGGATAGAGCAATCTTGGATGTAGACCCTTGCCTTTCATGACTTGGAATACTTCTTTCCAGCCCCTTCTTGCTTATAAGGTCTCTTTTGAGAAATCAGCTGACAGTCTGATGGGAACTCCTTTGTAGGTTACTGTCCCCTCATCTCTTGCTGCTTTTAGAATTCTCTCCTTCATTTTTACCTTGGCTAATGTAATTATGATGTACCTTGGCATGTTCCTCCTTGGGTCCAACCTCTTTGGGTCCAACCTCTTTGGAACTCTCTGAGCTTCCTGGACTTCTGAAAGTCTATTTCCCTTGCCAGATGGGGGAAGTTCTCCTTCATTACATATTCAAATAAGTGTTCCATTTCTTGCTCTTCCTCTTCCCCTTCTGGTACCCCTATAATTCGGATGTTGGAACGTTTAAAGATGTCCTGGAGGTCCCTAAGCCTCTCCTCATTTTTTTGAATTCTTGTTTCTTCATTCTTTTTTGTTTGGTTGTTCCTTTCTTCCTTCTGGTCCACTCCATTGATTTGAGTCCCAGTTTTCTTCCCCTCACTATTGGTTCCCTGTGC
>PVIA01014468.1:0-26949 GCA_004024845.1 Tonatia bakeri
AACAATTAGAACAGGAACAGACACACAGAAATGGAGATCACATGGAGGGATAGCAACAGGGGAGTGGGAGGAGGAGAGAGGGGGCAAAGGTACAGAGAATAAGTAGCATAGATGGTAGGTAGAAAATAGGGGGAGGGCAAGAATAGTATGGGAAGTGTAGAAGCTAAAGAACTTATGACACATGGACATGAACTAAAGGGGGGGAATGTGGGTGGGATAGGGTGTGCAGGATGGAGGGGAGTGAAGGGGGGTAATGGGGCAACTGTAATAGCATAATCAATAAAATATATTAAAAATATTCTTTTTATTCTGTTGACAAGTGGCTAAGTATATATTTCTTTAATGACAGGCAATTCTTGGTGACAAGTGTGATGCAGATAAAGAAGACAAAGAAACTTATATACTAGTTCTTCCCCAGGAAAACAATTCAAATAGAAATCTCTTAAATATCACCTCTCATTCCTTTGCATATATTAGAATGCTCAGTAAATTCTTTGAATAGTCAATTTCCTTCCCTTCATTTTACAAGTTTTTATTGAACACTTATGTGGATTACAGCAATAAGTCAACGAGACAAATTCTCTGCACTCATGGAGCTTATATTCTAGTGGGCTAAAGACAATAAGCAGGGAAATACATGTAATTTTAGGTAAAGTATAATAAGGATATAATGAAGCAGGTTAAGTGATAGTGTTACAGAAAACAAGGAGCCAAGGTGGGGCCGAGGGCAATATACTATTACCAAAAGGAACCCCCTAGGCTCGTTATGTCTGCACCTTATAGGAAAGACATCTCTCAATGCCAGAGATTCATGAAAAGGAAAGGAAATGTTTATTTAATGCTATACAAACTTAAAGTAGTGACTTAATGTCTTCATCAAAACCCCAAAGTCCCTTAAAACACCCACAAACACACACAGTCCTTCCTTCCCCTATTTGCCCAGTCTGGGGTACCATACCTCAGGAAAAGAAATATAAGTCCACGGCTCAGGCCACCCTGGTTTTTTCCAGTAATCCATCTAGGTTGTTAGGCCTCCCTCGGTTCCTGGCACCATCAGCTGTGTTGCTGGATTTCTGCTAAAGCCAGGTGGTGGTTCCCCCTTCTAAAGCTGCGGGGGTCCCCACTCTGGCAAAGCCGCGTGGTTCTCTCCCAATGGCTGCCATGTCTAGGTTTAAATCCCCACACCAGTCTTCCTCTGCAGCCCCATTTTCAACTCCTCCCACAGTTGGCTACACTTGCAAGCACTCCCATATCTTCCAGCTTTTCCGGGGTGCCATTGTGAGTCCAGGTAGGTGTGGCCCCATGTCATGGAGCCAATCATCTCCAAGCTCCCACACAGGCGCTATAACTTGAGGGACCTGACCCCCAGTTACGTCTTGGTGAGGAAGTTATTTCCATCCCCCTGGCTCAGAGCACAGCCACAGCTATTTAACATGTCTATGCAACCAGTTAAAGGTTATAGATATGTTAAATGACCACACCAGAGGTTAGCTGCAAAGCTGTTGCTATGCAGAACAGCTCTCAATGGCCCTGCTCCATTTGTCCCTTCCCCCAAAGACTCCTAATATTTCCTGGACACCTTGAGTTCTGTGCCCCATTCCAAATTCCTATTTGCCCCCCCCTCTTGGCTGCACCCTGTTAAAATAGTAATAAGAGTACTATTTTTGAAACATCAAAAGGTCTTTTTAAAAAAGTGACATTTGGGCAGGATTATGTGGGTAGGGAGCAGTCAGAGTTTTGAGGGGAAAGTGTTACAGGGGGACTACAGTAAGTGCTCTGAACAGGAATAAGAATCACTTCTTTTCCTCAAACCGTAAAAAAAAAAATCCCCAAAAAAGAGCTCTCAGAGTTTGGTATGTTAAGGACTCACTCTTGCTGTTGCTGCTGTTGTAATGCTTGTAGGCCTACTGATGTAAATTTTTCTCTGTTGCTAACAAATTTGAGCATAAAATTTATTTAGGATCTAAGTCTGTTACAGAACCCCGCCAGTGCTATTCTGAAACAGCTGTGGGGTTCGATTGCCCACCATCAAGAAGCATGACTCTCAATATAAGAGTTTGGTTAAAAAGAAAAGGAGTTATTTATTTATAGGTTATACAATTTTAGAATAATTGATAGGGGGCTCAAGACTTGGAAAATTTTAGCTTAAGGTAAAAAGCTGTAAGTCTAGCAAGTAATGTGTATGTTAAGCTTTTGTTTCAGAAACTACAGATAAGGCCCATCCTGGCTCCTGGGAAAAGCAGCAGACTTCCTGGGGCACTGATAGAGGATTACCTCCTGGGGCCATCTGAACCTTTGTTCCAGGAAGAGCAGGTGACCACCCCTCCCCCTTGGGAACAGCTAACTGCCCAGGACAGGAATGTTGCATCTTCTGAATCTCAAAGCCCTCATCGCACCTTGTTTGTCCTCCTCCACCCCCTTATAAAAGATCTGGCCAGGAAAGAGAAGGGAAGATGGTTTGTTAGGGTATGAACCCGCCTTCTTCTCGTATCACTGGCCATCTGAATAAAGCGCCCAAAAAAGATTCAATCGCTGTCATTGCTTATTGTATTTGGTAGTGACAGGCAGCTCAAACACCGGTGTCTTTTCCGGTTACATAATGGCAGATTTCTACCATTAAATTCTACTCCCTTAAAACACCCAAGAAACACATAATCCTGCCTCTCTTTACTAAACCAGGCTGGTTTCAGAATATGCCACTCGAAGGTACCTCTTTCAGAAAAGCAGAAATCTGCAACTAAGCATTACTGGTCACAGTTCAGCCCCTAGCATCCCTCAAGAATCCATGCTTGGCTTGGCAGGTCCCCACACAGCTCCATCAGCTCCGCTGCCATCTTCTTTAGGCAGGCTGTCCAGCAGGCGTCTTTCTTACTCCAGCCAGACCTTATGGCATGCTGTTATTCCAAACTGGGTGGCTTCTCCCTTAGATGCCAGACCTCATGGTGGGCTCCATGCTCTTTCAGCCCACCCTCATTTAAAAGCTTAACCTGGAACTTCCTATGTGACTTCATGTCTGACCCCTCTATAATGTGTTAATGTCTCCCATTGTTGCCAGGTTCCCCATATCTTGTTTACCATCTTTCAGCTGCCATCTTTAGTCAGGATAAGAGTTCCCAGTGACACAGGGGCATCAGGAGTGAGCATCCGCCACCCCTGGCTGTGTCATGAGTCACTATATGCTCTTAAAGTCAAGTCAGGTATACCTTTCACCCGACAGCAGTCCTGTTCCCATCAGGAAAGGCACAGCTATTAACTTGCCATTGTTATGCAGAATATCTTTAACACTGTATCATTTATTTCCCCTTTCCTCCAATCAAGGGTCATGGGCGATACACTCTGCTGTTTTCAGGGGACCCCTGCTCTACACCCTGTTACAAGTCTACTATAAAGGTACTGTCATATATATGCCTCTAAAAGTACCTTCCACCTATCACAGAAACATAGAATCCACCTCTTAAGAGTCTAAGCTGTTCATTCCACAGAGAGAGATAAGGCCCGATCAGAAATGCCCTTGAACTAAAACCTTACCCCATAACCCCAATCAAAGTAACAGATTATCTAGAATATTTATCTGGGAGGGTGATCATAGGTACAGAGAGAGGAGCTGCATTCTCAGCTTTTAGTCCTGTTGCAAAACTGATATTGTTGTGGAAAATAACTCACACGCAGGAGAGATGGTGGAGCACGATTCTTTATTACGCATGTGGGCCCAGAGGACAGATTCCAAATTCTGGGCCCAGTCCTTTATCTTCCATAGTATTTATAGGTTTGGGTTTAAATGTACATATCAGAAACAGAACTTCAGAAACAAGGTTGGTACAAAGATTTAGGGGTTCCGGGATTCAAAGGTTAACAAATGACTTATCTAAACATTTGTCTACTATTTACATAGCCTGGTAGTACCATCTCACCAGGCCCATTAACAGCTTATGCATCTCTGTTAACAATCCCAGACGGCAACTCCCTTGAAGCCGTCTCTGCTGGCTCAGCTCCCTTATCACTCTCTGAAGCGGTTTCTGCATTTACTCAACTTCCCCTATCAATATCTACTCTATACTCCCAGCACTGATGGAGACAGAAATGACCGTCTGTATTTCACAGTGGGGAGACTGAGGCTCAGCGAAGTGAGTGGTATGCCCAAAATCACATAGAAAGTTGACTCCAATTCCTAATCTTCATTCTGCTGCCTGAGCCACATTCCAGGCCAGGGACCACATGGGGTGGAATTCATGCTCCATTTCAGGAAATAAGATTGTTGATTTTTCATTTACACAAAAATGAAAAAATAAATACCAGGTGTTTGAAAATATATTGCAACTTATCCTCCTGGAACTTAAAAGTGCAATATGACTGAGAAAATTAAATTAGAAAATCTATATAGCAAAAAAAGATGTTTTGAATGACATGCAATTTGTCTCTATAGAATTTTGTTAACCAGTGTCACCCCAATAAATTCAATAAAAAGGAAAAGAAATGTACTTTGTCTTTCTCTCTTTCATATACACACAAACAATATCTCGTTGTTTCTTCTTCAGGGAGCAGCTGTGAAGGAAGTTGGGGGAGGGAAAAAAACAAAACATTACATCTTTGTGTTTACACAGAGCTAAGCTTTTAGTCCAGCCTTCCTGAACTCTAGGGGGTTTGACATGCATTAAAATTAAACAGCAATGACCGGATGGAGCTTATAAAACAACTTGGGAGAAGCCAGTTACCAATACAAGGCATCTCAAATTGGATGATTTTGCATGTGGAAACTGCCTTCAGCTTAATAAAAAGGTATGTACTGTACTTTTAATTTTTATTTAGGATAAATAATGCTTAAAATAGAGACAATCTTGACTTTCAATTGCCCCTTTTCAGCTAGCAATTATAACTAACACGATTATGAGACTGATGCACTGCCCATTGCACCAAGAAGGCCAATTAACTAACACAGCTGAGGGTTTGTGCCAGTAGCTTTGCAAACTCGGCTTCATTTTTCCTCTAAAAAACTTATAAGGTACTTCATTTTGCCATGAATAATGCACACCCACATTTTTGTGTTCATTATACATGGGATTATTGTACCCATTATTATACCCATGGTATGTAATCATTATACCTATGTATAAAGCACATTCTTATTTTTCCTTGAAAAATTTGGACAAAAAATTGTGCATTATGCACATAAAAATATGTAGATATTATTAGTGCCACTTTTCAGATGAGGAAACTGAGGATTAGATAATTTATGCAACTGGCCTAAGGCAAGACCTCCACCAAATGCCCGAGCTGAGTGCCAACCCAATGTTGACTCCCCTCAAAATCTTCTGGCTGCACAATGCACTCTCTCTGTACTATATGAATCAATGAGAGGACCTTCCATACACTAATACAATACTAGATGAATTCTCAGATACTTGTTATCCAAATGTGCATTACAGTAAAATACTGAAAAATGAACCGGAATTCATTCTGTTGATAAAAAATGAACTTAACAATATGGTACACTGCCCTGACTGGTGTGGCTCAGTGGGTGGGTATTGTCCTGCAAATCTAAAGGTCACCAGTTAGATTCCTGGTCAGGGCACCTGTCTGGGCTGCAGCTCAGGTCTCTGGTTGGGGGCATGTGAGAGGCAACCAATCAATGTTTTCTCTCCCTCTCTTCCCCTCTCTAAAAAATAAATAAATAAATAAAATACTTTTTTTAAAACATGGCACAAAAATATGTTCTTCAGAAGATAATATATTTTCTTGTTAGATTCAATAGCTAAATGGGTTTTCAAGATCCATTTACTTGTGGAAACATAATGTATTTCATTATGTGAAATCTAAAAATCTACTCCTTAATGTTCTGCAGCTTCTTGAGTTCAGAGACTAGGTCTACGCTAACACACAGGTGTTAGGAGTGCAGAGTCTTAGGAGATCTGTTGGCATAAGGAAGTAACCTGGGCAAATTAACCTCACTGAGTACAAAGAAGTCAGGGCAGGACCCTTCCAGACAGGATGCTGTGGAAATTCGATGCCTGGAACATGAAAAATACTGAGGCCGGGGCTTCTCGGTGGGGAAGGTCAATGAGTATGGGCAGTGAGTCTCACAGTCAGTGTTGACCCAGTAGATGCACCTTAGTAGAATTAGTTTGAAATTACTTACTATTCAGTTAAAATAATTTTAAAATTACATTTATTTTAGAAAGTATTTAAACTTTCATTATTAGTTCAATCTTCTCACTGATATTAATTAGAAAATGCAAAAAATATCTTATATACCCAAGTTCATAGGTACACATTAATAATAGATTTACCCTCAGTGGCAATCAGTTAGTGTTGGGTGAATTAGAATAGAAGGGGCATCCATAAAAAATTATGGATGCTAACAACCCTTTCACAGAAAAAGTTTTACCTATTGGAAGAAAATTACTGCACTAAAGAGGCATCTTTGGAACAGATACAATCAAGGCAAATTAGCCTTGTTCTGAAATCCTCCTACAGAATTAAAAAAAAAAAAAAGTATCAACCCACAATAGAACATTTTGTAATAAAGTTACAGAACAGAACTGGTTGGGGGGTGGCAACTGGTGAATGATATACTATTACTGAATGGACCCCCCCCCCCCCGCTTGTGCTACAGGTGTCCAATCCCCATACTAGGTTCATCTTGCCTGCTGCCAGGAAAAGATGTCTCTCAAATGCCAGAGATTGGTGAAAAGGAGAAGAATTACTTATTAAAAAAGTTATACAGACTTAGAGTAATGACTTAATGTTCTTATTAAAACACTAAAGTCCTTTAGAATACCCACAAACGCACACAGTCCTTCCTTCTCTCTCTGCCCAGTCCGGGGTACCATATCTCTGGAAAAGAAGTGGAAGTCTGTGGCTCAAGAAGCCCCTCAGCTCCCAGCATCATGCCGCTGAGATCTCCAGTTAATCCAAAACCATGTGGCACATTCTCATGGAGCACCAGCAAGAGTCCTTTCACCCCTTTCCTTCCCAGCAAGGTCTCTCCTGCTTCCTAAGCCAAGTGACAAAAGGGCGCACCCCAAAGCCGTGTGGTCCCTCTGCCTTTCACCAAAGCTGCATGGTCCCAATTTTCGCCAAAGTCATGTGGGCCCCAACTTACTCCAATGTCATGTGAGTCCCAAACTTCCTTCTTTTCTATCTCAGTATCCAGAGAGATATGCAGGCCCAGTAACCAGAGGGAGTTGCTTCCCAGTTACATCCTGAGTTGAAGTCACTCCCATCTCCCTGGCTCAAAGCATGGCCATAGCTGTGTAACATATCCATGAAACCAGTTAAAAGTTAAATGATATGTTAAATGACCGTGCCAGAGGGTAGCCACAAAACTGTTGCTATGCAGAACAGCTCTCAATGGCCCTGCTCCATGTGTCCCATCCCCCAGTTCAGACTTGTTGGGGTGAGGACATCATATATGTATATATATTCTGGACCCCATTACAAATCCCTATTTGGGGACCCCCTGCCTGAACCCTGTATCAATAAGATAGTTGTCAGAGTAAGATATAGAACTGACTTTTGGTGTATCTGTCATGTAGTGAAGCAAGACTCATCAGGTTAAAGGAGGTATGCATAGGAAGTACGGCCCAGGGGAGCTGCAGAATGGACAGCTGGAGATGGGGACCGAGTCCTATCTCTCTGCCCTTCTGGGCCCCAGCTTCCCCATCTGTACACCTGGAGGGAAGGGTTGGGTGAATGTCCTCTAGGGTCCTGTCCAGTTTTGAAGACCCTGTAGAATGTATAGAATGTGTGGCCCTCCTTCGAGGTTAGATCTTTTGGGCAATGTGCTGCATGTGTCCCCCACTGGGGGTCAAGAGTAGAGCTCCAGTGATTCTAAGAGCCTCTTGGAAAAGGATGCGAATTTTTGTAGGTTTAGTCTGGGTTTCTGCAAATCCATCAGGAAAGGTGAAAAGACAGGTGTTTCTTACATCGTAGTAGGGCTGATGGGAAATGGAACCTCGGAGACTAAAGGAGAGATAAAGGTGGCTTTATCCCCTTCCCTGCAGACTTGCTCAGGGGAGGCTCAGTGACCACCCCTCTCTCACCACCCGCCTCTGTCAGCCTCTATTCATTGTATAGTTTTTCTTTTGAAAACTAGCCAAGAAACCTGCAGAAGAAAAGTTATTGGTCATTAAATGTTATTTGAAGGTTTAGAGACTCATAATAAAGTGGTTATAATTATCCTTATTTTGACACATCCTTTTAAATGCTCGGATCTGAGAACATTTTGCTCACATTGATTCAGTCCTCCTCCTCACA
The DNA here is from genome assembly GCA_004024845.1 of Tonatia bakeri. Classification (NCBI taxonomy): domain Eukaryota; kingdom Metazoa; phylum Chordata; class Mammalia; order Chiroptera; family Phyllostomidae; genus Tonatia; species Tonatia bakeri. The sequence goes on from PVIA01014468.1 coordinate 8,254, forward strand.
GGGAGAAAGACAAAGTGCTGGATGTAGCTGTCGTGCAGCGACAGGCAAGGAGTCACATGGAAGAGAGCAGGCTGAAAGCAAGTCAGTGAGAGAAGCAGGGAACAACTGGGAGCTGAGACCCTGCCCACAGCCCTGCAGCCCCTCACCCCAGCCTACCGCCCCTACTCAGAGCAGCTTCCGCTGCTGGAAGGGCACTGTGGGCAGAAATGCTTGTTATAAAGTTTCATGCAAGCTACCAGTTCTTCTCAAGTTAAATACACATCTATGAAAAATGTCCCCAATAAAATGCAATAAATAAATAAATAAATTCAGGAAACAATCATTTGTTTCTGCTTTTCATAGTGACAGTAACTAGCATTTATTGAGCATTTTCTCTCTCAGACACTGCTCTAAATGCTGTTTCTCAATTTTCTCATTTAATTACCACAAAACTTCATGAGCTGGGTATGATTACTATTGCCACTTAATAAATAGACCAGGAAACTAAAGCATAAATTGGACATTGTTATACTTTGTATGTGTAAAGCCAAAATTTAAAAACCCGGTCAGGTCAGGGTGACCTCGGCTAGGAGCAACAGGATTCTGGGAGGAAATGTGTGGAATGCACCCCCTCCTGAGTTGGTAAACAGCCCAATGAGACCGGGGCAGGGGTGGGAGCTAGGGTCAGGGAGTCATTTCTATATGAAGCTCATAATATACTAAATGTTATGTGTGGTTTGTTTTCATTTTTTTCTTTCTCATGGTTAACTTGACAGTTTCAATATCCCTCCCTTTGCCTGTCCACCTGCCCCAGCGTTGTTTCTGTTCACTCAAGTATCTACCGTGCCCGACACTACAGTGTTCTGTGGGAGAGTCCAGGAAGAATCAGACACAGTGTCCGCCCTTGAAAAATGACCAGTTAGGTGAGGGGCAGAGGATGCAAAGTAAATCCAACCAACTCCAACTCCACACAGAATGTGCTGTAATGCAGAGGCAAAGGACCTAGAGAGGGGCTCGCAGGGGACGAGGACCACAAAGCAGTGCTGACAGTTCAGGTGGCCCTGGAGGATGAAGGGTTCAGGCGGGCCAAGTGGAAGGGCTGCCCACAGAGGGGACCTGCCAGCCAAGAAACCTTTTTTCTGTGCTAGCAGAGAAGACGCCAGCTACTTTGTTTACTTCGATTTCAGGTTCCAATCCCAGCCACCAGCCCCAAGATGGTGATGGCGCTGCTGCTGCTGCTGCAGTTTTCGGCACTGGCTGGACTCTTTGGTGCAGCGGAGGGACAAGCATTCCATCTTGGGAAGTGCCCGACCCCTCCTGTGCAGGAGAATTTTGATGTGAATAAGGTGTGGTAAACTTTAAGGTGTGGTGTTAGTAAAAGGCTAACTTTCCACTTGTTTTGTTGTCTCCTGTGTAAATAAGCACCCTACAAGGCTCAGCTTTATGATTCTGCTTTGATGGCCACAGCAAAGCTATGGTAGGTACTTACCTTACTTGTGGTTCTCACCAAAGCAGACTCTGAGACCAGGAGCTGGGAGTTTTGTAAAATTATTCCAGGAAGCACCAGTGAGCATGTAGGGAAAGTGAGACAGAGAGGACAGAAAAACAATAAAGAGAACATTCAGGAGCAGGTTACTCTGTGAACAATAGAGTTCAATCTTACTGGGGATTCTCTGAGGCAATGTGGAATGCACCTCAGATTGTCCCACGAGGGGATGCAGGTGGGCCCTCGGAGTTCACATGACAAAGCTGCCTGGCAGAGAAGAAGACAGAGGGGCAGTATGTGTGGGAATTGTCCATGATGGTACACCCAAAGGTGGGCTGAGAGGACATGGCATCAGGCATCAAGAGGAGCTGCTGCAGTGCCATTGTCCCCATTCTGCAGATGAAGAAGTTGAATGTTGGAGAGCTTATAACCTACCCAGTCACACAGCCAGTAAATGCAGACTGGGATTCAAAACAGGCTTCCCAGAGTACAGAACACCCATGTGTTACTCCAAACAGGGCCTAGGAGAGGACAGAACTTCCCAAGGGACTTTTTTGTTACCCACACTAATGAGATATCAATATAAGCAGCTCCTCCATGTATGGCTTTTCTTCCTCAAATTAGGCCCAGCCTTACTGAATTTCTGTGTGGCCAGGGGGATAGAGCAGCAAAAAGAAGCAGCTATCGGATGACATGGTTTAGAGTCTCTCATTGTTGCTAACTCATGCCTAGAATGTTCCTGTTAAGACATATTCTCCTTAGTAGAAATTTGGTTCTATTTTAAGAAGAAATTTACTTGTTGCAAGTAACATTAACGTTGTTATCAGCCACTCACACCTCAGTATGAATGAGTATTGGGACCTCTTAGGGCATGGATTAGGTAAAGAATAAAAGAAGACAGCTCAAAGCCTGAAATTGGCAGGGGGAGTTGGGGGCGTCTACAGTACACCAAAGCCTACATTGGCTTTCTCCATTCATTATTAATGGCTAATTTCTTTATTCAGGTATATGAGGCTTTACAGAAAAAAATCCAGGGAACTTGAATTACATTTCAATTTGGGGGTAAAAATCCCAAGATACTTTGGAAATTACAATTGATCTACATTTACAAAACTTCTTTGAGAAATAAAGCAGGATGTTTAACTGCGACATAATCCATGTACTATATATAATTTACCTGTTTAGAGGGTTTTACTTTCAGTGGATGTTAGCATATCCACAGTTATGAAACCATCAATATAATCAATTTTAGAACATTTTCATCATCTCAAAAACTCCTTACCCATTAACAGTTGTTCCCTGCATCCCCACACCATTCTCTGCCCCAGGCAATCAATAATCTACTTTCTGTATGTATGAATATGCCTCTTCTGGACAGTTTCGTAGAAATGGAATCATACAATAGGTCTTTTGTGACTGACTTCTTTTACAAACATAATGTGTTCAAGGTTCATCCACGTTGTAGTGTGTGTCAGTACTTCATTTCTTTCCATTGCCAAAAATATTCTACTGGATGGCTTATACCATATTTTATCCATCTGTTTATCATTTGTGCTGTTTACACTTTTTGACTCTCAGGAATAATGCTGCTATGAGCATTCACGTCCAAGATTTTTTGTTTGCTTGTTTGTTTTTTGTGGACATGTATTCTCAGTTTTCCTGGGTATTTACCTATGAATAGAATTGTTAGGTCATATGGTAACTGTGTTTAACCTTTTGAGAAACTGTCAGACTCTTTTCCAAAAGACCTGCACCATTTTACATTCCCACCAGGAGTGTATAATTCTAACTTTTCATATCTTTGCCCACACTTTTTATTGTCATCTTTCTGAGTATAGGCCTTTTACTGGATATGAAGTGTTATCTCATAGTAGTTTGAGTTGCATTCCTTTAACTGTAAATGATGTTGAGCATCTTTTCATGTGCTTATTGGAGATGTGTCTATTTAAGTCCTTTGCCCATTTCTCAGTTGGGTTATTTATCTTTTAATTATTGAGATATGAGTTCTTTATATCTTTTAGATACAAATTCCTATCAAATATATGATTTGCAATTTTTCTCTCATTCTATGGATTGTCTTTTTATTTTATTGATACAGATGAGTTTTTAATATTAATGAAATCTAGCTTATCTATTTTTTTCTTTTGTTGCTTGTGCTTTTGGCATCATATCTAAAAAGCCATTGCATAATCCAAGATTACAGAGATTTACTACTATATTTTCTTCTCAAGATTTTTAGATCTAAGTCTGTGATCCATTTGAAGTTAAATTTTGTATACAGTGTGATATAGGGGCCAACTGGGTCTTTCACATGTGGATATTTAGTTATCCCAGAACTATTAGTTGAGAAGACTGTTCTTTCCTCATTGAATAGTCTTGGCATTCTTGTCAAAAATCAATTGGCCATATATGTGAGGGTTTACTTTTGGACTCTCAGTTCTATTCTGTTCATCTATATAGTTATCATTATGCCAGTATGATACAGTCTTGATTGCTGTAGTTGTGTAGTTAGGTTTTGAAATCAGACTGTATGAGTCTTCCAACTTTGTTCTTTAGGCTATTTTGGGTCCTTTGCATTTCCATATGAATTTCAGGGTTAGTTTGTTAATTTCTGCAAAGAAACCTGTTGGGAGTTTTAATAGAGATTACTGTACATTAAATCTGTGTGTCTATCAATTGCTATCTTAACAAATTTAAGTCTTCTGACTCATGAACATACCTTTACATTTATTTAGCTCTTCTTTCATTTCTTTCAACAATGTAGTTTTCAGAGTACAAGTTTTATGTTTCTTTGCTTAAACTTACTTCTAAGTATTATTCTTTTGATGTTATTGTAAGTGGAATTTTCTTAGTTTTAGTTGCAGATTTCACATTGTAAATGTAAAAATGTATTTGATTTCTCTATATTGTTCTTCTATCTTTTAATCTTAATGAATTCCTTTACTAGTTCTAATAGTTTTATGGTTTATGGTTTCATTAGGATCTTCTGTGTACAAAATTATGTAATCTGCAAATAGAGATACTTCTTCCTTCCCAGGATTCTTTTTAAATATTGCATTTTCCTATGTAGATAGAGAAATTGAGACTCTAGAATCTGAAAAAAAGCAAGAAAACAGATTCTCCTCTAGATCCTCTGGAAGAAACTTAGCCTGGACAACATCTCAATTTTAGCCCAGGAAGACCCATGTCAGACTTCTTACCTATGGAACTATGAGAAAATGAATTTGTGTTGTTTTAAGTTTGTGACAATTTATTATAGGAGCAATAAAAACTAATAACTCTTTCCCAATTGTTACACAAAATGTAGCTTAGTATATATACTACTGGTCTTTTTATTTACTGTATCTTGGAGATAATTGCACATTACTCTTTTAAAAGAAGATGTATAACATTCAACTGTATAAATGTCATTTATTTACCCATCCCCCTACTAATGCTCACTGAAACTGTTTCCTGTCTTTTATTAGTACAAGTTGTACTGCAACAAATAATCTTACACATACATCATTTCTAATTATCAGGGGATACATTCCCAGATGTGAAATTGGCTGGGCCAAGGGGTGTATGTATATTTAGTTTTGCTATATATTGCCAAGTCACCCTCCACGAAGGCTGTAAATTGGTTCAATATCTATGCAAGGCAGTGTATGGATACATAAGGGTGTCTGCCCTCACCCACACAGTTGTGTACTTACTTTAAAGTTGACTGTGTACACCAGAGTTATGAACAGAGGCAAGCTTCCCAGGGAAGAATGATACAAGTTATCTAAATCCTGATCATCTGCCTTGTTTCCTATGGCTCCATTGGTTGGAGCATCATCCTATAAACAAAAGGTTGTAGGTTCAATTTCTGCTCAAGGCAAATACCTAGGCTGTGGGTTTACATCTCCGCCCAGGTGCAGACACTTAGGATCTTGGTCTGGGCGTGTAGGGGAAGCAACCAATCAATGCCTCTCTCTCACATGGATGTTTCTCCCTTCTTCTCTCTCTAAAATAAATGAAAAAAATTTCTCTGGTGAGAATAAAAAAACAATCCTGATCATTTTCCAAAAGGCTCTGTGACCAACTCCCTGTGTGGAGTGATGTAAGGATTCAATCACCTCTAGAATCCCATGGTGAACATATCTGACTTTGTACAAAACTCAAAGGTGTCTTGAAGAATCATATAACATTTGAGATAGCACCTTACATCAACCAGACCAGCGATTTTCAACTTTTTTAATCTCATGGCACACATAAACTAACAACCAAAATTCTGTGGCACACCAAAAAAAATATTTTTTTGCTGATCTGACAAAAACAGGTATAATTTTGATTCATTCACACCAGACAGTTATTGTTGTGTTGGCTGTTTTCATGTTTTTATTTGACAATCTATGGGAAAAGAGGTCTGTGGCCCCGAATAAATAATAAAGTATTTTATGTTTTAAAAATTCTTGCTCACGGTTGAAGATCATCGATCTAAATGAATCTCTTCCTTTGACAGAGCTTCAAATGTCACATAGATTTTGGCTGAAGAGAACACAGAGTGTATCTAAATAAAGAGCACTTTAGGGACAGAATGTGGCATTCAACCAGTGCCCACACATCTAATTCACTTATCCTCCTTTGAATCAGTTTCTTGCTCAGTTGCCAGTGGAAACAATGCAGCCTATTTTTCCTGGTTTCCCCAGGAAAGGGCTCTGCTCTGAAAGATAACAAAGGAGAAGAGTTTGTCGGTCCCCAGAGAGGCTCAGGGCTTTGCTCTACTTGTTGTCTCTGCAGTATCTTGGAAGATGGTATGAAATTGAGAAGATCCCAGTGAGCTTTGAGAAGGGAAGGTGCATCCAAGCCAACTACTCACTAATGGAAAATGGAAACATCAAAGTGGTAAACCAGGAGCTGAGGTAAGTGGCTGTAGTTTCAAAAGCATTGCACATCCTGGAGCCAACCCTGCAGAGAGCTGTCCTCAGGTGACTGGGTGTCCTTGCAGTCTAGTTAACGGAAGATTCGATCATTGCTAGGTCTGGACTGCCTGCTTACAACGGGCCTTGAGAGGACAGCTTTTGACAGGCAGTACGGTGGGACTTAGAAGTCATTCACTCATTTCCGTGACCACTTGCTAACCACCTATTGGGCACTGGATCCTGTGAGAGGTACTAGGGACTCAATGGTAACCCAAACTGCAGGTTCCTGTTCTCACTGCAAATGAAGACTCAACTAGCAAAGGACATCAGGGACCATCTTGTCTTACCTCCAAACCAAGAGAGAAGCCCTTTCTATATCACCTACTGACAGAGGGCATCCAGCTTTGCTTGAAGCCTCCAGGAAACTGGGCACTCATCACCATGATAATTTATCCAATCTCCAGACAGCTCTTGCCTTTAGAAAACTACTTTTCTTATTAAGCAAGGACCAAATACATAAATAGATGCACTCTAGGTTATGTGAACTGTATATCCTATAGAAGTGTACTTTTCTATTACTGAGTGCTTCTTACAGATTGATGTTTGGTCCTCAAATTCACACTTTGAAAAGCAGCCATAAACTTAAAAAAGCCTCAGGAAAACTCCTACCCACCCTCTATCAACAAAAATAAGAACAACAATAAAAACAGTAACTAACAGTTGTTAATCATTTCCTATGGTCAAGGCATTATTCTGTGTATATATGTATATATACGTGTGTATATACCTATATGTATGGGCGTGTATGTATATAGGGTGGGCAAAAGTATGTTTACAGTTGTTGGTATGGAAATTAATATAATAATTAATAAATAATAATACAATAATAAACTCTGTATTTCACATATTCACAACTGTAAACCTAAATTTTCTCCACCCTGTATATTGATTTAATACCATAACAATCCTGAAGTAGTACTGTCGTTAACCCCATTTTTATGTATACAGAAACTGAGGTACAGAGAAGTAAAGTAATTTGCCACAGTGTCACACAGCTTATAAGTGACGAAGCTGAGATTCCAACCCAGGAGAAGAGAACCAAAGACAAATAAAAGAAAGGGTGGGAATGTAAGGTTGTCCTTCCTGTTCCTTAGGGAATCTTAAAATTGTGTTCGACTCCAAGAAAACAAGTACAACCCAGCCTGGAAGTTACTTAGGCTCAGAGAGACTTTCTGAGGCCACCCTATTATCCACTGAGCTTCTGATCAGCCAAAGCACAATAGGTTGACTCTCTGACCCTCCATGAACCAAAGAAACAAAGGACCCTGAGGGCTTCTAGGGAGAAGTTCAGCTCATTTCAGAGCTCAGGAAGGGCTACAGGAATTGAGATGTAGACTCCCAGAAGATCACAGGAATTTTGCAGGCCCTGAAGCTGCAATGACTTTATTTCAAATCTTTTATCCCATTTGAAGACCAAGAGTCAGACAATGACACAGATCCCAACACCCATGCGATCCCCCACCTCTCCTTCAGAGTTGGCGAGGATCCTGAGTGTTAGATTGCTCTGCATCTAGGATTGTACCTGGTTAAGGTACAAAGGGATATGAAGAAAGGTTCGCTAGTTGTAGGTTCTCCTTCCAGGAGTACTGCAGAGTAAGTGGAAGCCACAGCAGGGAGTCTGAGCAAAATACTAGTCAGTGTCACAGAATTCGAAGGACAAAGCATCTGGCACAGGGATGGGAGCTGAAGTGCTCAGGCTTTTGAGAACGGCTGCCCAGCCTCAACTCCTGCTTCTGCCACTTACTAACGACCTGATGTTAGGTTATCTGTTATCTGTAGGTTATCTCTAGGCTTCCCTTTTCACCTAAGTAAAATGGCAATAATCACAGTACCTCCCACAGAAGGCTTTGTGAGCAAGAGCGAGTCAACATGTGTGAAGCACTTAGACCAGTATTTGGCATATAGTAATCATTTAATAAATACTCCCTATTATGTTTAATCTGCTGCTACCCTTGAAAATACCCATGCATTTTCCCATGAATAAGTGAGTTTATGGTCAGAGACTGGTATTTTAAAAAGTGTTCTGGAGCAGAACACAAATAATAGTGAAAAGAGAAAAAGCCTGATGGGAAGAGATTGATTTGTTGCTAAGCAACTGCGTACAGATAGAAATGGACTATCTTCCCAATGTCTGAGTTCCAGGTCAGAGAGCAGGGCTCTCTCTGGCGCTATTCAATGACAAACAGAGAGTGCATCCAGGATCATCACAGTACATGTCCCTTACTTGGTTCTTACAGGATGGTTTCCAGGACATGCATCACCACTAGCCATCGCCTGCTAACTTTCTGACACATACCGTTGCTCCAATTTTAGTTTGCCCCCTCGAGGACTGATGAACAAGCAGCTCCTCTCCTGTCTTCCTAGGAAGAACCCCTTAATGTCTGAGCACCCACCCTGTGTGCTGCCTCCATCCCCATGCCTTTCTCCTCTGCCGTGGGTCCATGGGGTTACCGAGAGTTATCCAGAAATGGGGTCAGCTCCCTTCAAAATGGTGAAAATTTTTCATACAACCTAAGACCATCACTTTTATATATATTCCATTTTATCTTGTACCACTAAGAAAGAAATGACACTGCCAATTTTAAGTATAGGATGTTATTAATTGTAAGATGCACATTTCTTCATATTTAATGTCTCTGAGACCTGAATATACCTCAGAATCACTGAAAGAAGGTCAATGTTTGTTCACCAACTGCTTTTACCTGGCTACATCAAAACTTCCCACATGTAATCAAAAGCTTGCTGAACTGGAAGGGGCCTCAGAGTTCATGTGTATGAATCCTTCCGTGGGAAAGATGTTGTCATGTGAGATCACTGTGGTCAAAAGTGGGTCTTACAGATCTCTAGACTCCATGTTTTGCATTGTTTTGAGTCATCAAGTCTGCCCTTATTTTTTTCTTTGGTTTCAGCTCATTTTTAAAGAGGTAATTCACTTTTTAAAAAGTGAATTCTCAGTGTACTGCACTGTTTTGTTTGTTTTTCCTTTTTTTTTACTTTCTTTTTCTGGAGCTTTGCAGGCCATTTCACACAGTCTGAAAGACAGGGTCGAAGTGCAAGGGCCTAACATAGCATCCAGTCCTAGATCAATGCAATCTCCGTGTTTCATCGCCCCAAGTCTGTTTTCCTCTGCTTGGTCTCAGAGACAGTCACAAAGTAAAAGGGAAAGGATGAAATGAGAGTCTAACCTTCCTTCAAGATCCTCTGTAACCAGAAATTATAATGTTGGCCACTGTGGTTCCTAGTGCAACAAATATTGCGTCTCATTGATCGTTGGCTTTCGGTGAGTTCAGGTTATTTTTTAACTCATTGCAGATCTGATGGAAGTGTGAATCAAGTTGAAGGTGAAGCCTCCCTGGTTAACCTCACAGAGCCCGCCAAGTTGGAAGTGAAATATTTCTGGTGTAAGTACTCACTTCCCTCAGAAGGTTTCAGGGAATAGAGATGGGCACACTGAGGACTAGAGCCCTGGGCCAGAGTACTTGTGTCACATCTGGGGGTCATCCATAATGACTCAATGTATAATTATTTATTGAGCGCTTACTCTATGCCAGGTACTGGGCAAGTTGCTGGAGATGCAATGCTGAGGAAGACAGGGCTGACCCTTGTCCCAGGCAGTTTACTCTAAAACTACAGTGAGTGTTTCAACAGAGGAAGCACAGATCAAAGCAGTAGGAGATCCAATCCAGTATTGTTTCCTAGTGGAAACTAAAGCCTGAAAAATTAATAGTTATTAGCAGAACAGCTAACATGTACAAAAGCTTGGAGATAAGAGACTGACAAAAGCGAACGTAATTGTTGGGATCACTGAGAGATATTTAATCACAGGCATTTGCCCTCTGAATTCTGGGCTAACTGAGGAATGCCCGTAGACAACAGAGTAAGCATCATATATTAGTTTTGTTGCTGATATAGATACACTGGAGGATTCAGCTCAGAACTGTGAGATTTTCTAATGCCAAAAGTGCTTGGGGCACACACAGAAGTCACCAGATGCAAGAGGATTCACTCATCCCCCCTGCATAGGTGAAGGGCCTAGAGTAGGGCAGAGAGTAGGGCATAGACCAAGATAAGAAAGCTGAGAGGAGGAGAGAACAGCCCCCCCACACATATGACCACGGGCAACTGTACATCTGCCCTTACGGTTGTGAAGATGACTTAGACAACACGTGCTCTGTAAGCTGTAAAGGGCTTTCTGCAGGTCAGTTGCTCTTGTGATTTCTACAAATAAGAAAGTGAGGTAAAGAAAAGCTAGGTGATATAGGCACGGGCACTAGACCACTTAGAGGCAGAGTCGGGACTAAAACCTAAGTATTCAGACTCTCAATGGAGAGATGGGGATGGGAGTGAAGGTCAAAAGGTATGTGCACCACCTTCATAAGGAAGCTTTCAGTAGGAACCAAAAGAGGCAAGAGTGGCTGGGGAAGCAGAGGAGGAAGAGATTTATTGTGGTTGAAGGGATCAGATGTTCGCATTGGGTTTTGCAGGGTATATGGAAGATTACGGGAAAAGATGTTCCACGTGGAGAGAATGGCATCAAAAAAGGCCTGAAAGGTCCATAAAGTGGGAGACAAGACTGGGGGTGGAGGTGGGGCAGGTCCCCAAGGCCATGTTAGAGAGTTTGAAAGTTCTTCCATGAGAAATAAGAGACTGTCAAAGTTTTCTAATAGACATAGACATTTTCTTTACCAAAAGGAAAGTATCTGGGTAAATTTATGCTTGAATGCTGCATCCTGTAGGGTGGAAGACAGACTGTGTATGCCTGAATGTGTGTGCAAAGTGGGGCACAGTGCTGCTGCTGACATATCACTCAGGGATGAATAGCTCTCAGTTCAGTGGGGAACACACAAAGCAGCTGAAATTCAACAGTAGCAGATATATGGTGAATATATGCTCTCATGAGTGAGTCAGGAAGGCAACACCAACAGTGACAGAAACGTAAGTTGAAAACAATACTGAATTTAACTCCTGCAGCCTTGTCCAGGCTTCCATTCAGACATCCTCCAAGTGTCCTTCTGTTTTTATATTTACAAACAGATAGAGAGTCAGAGGTAAGGAGGTACTTTAGTGGGTGGTCATCTGAACTAAACCTCTTGGGTCCTGACCATCACCATACTCTAAGGGTCCTTGACCCCCAGCTACACTCTAACCACACTCATACTGCCTTCTTTGTCCAGTGGCTTAGCTCTGCTTTGACTGGGCAACAGTGAGATTATTTTTGAGTGGAGGGGGTTGAATGCTTAAAACCCAGGAAAGCAAATCTCCCAGTACTGCATGTGTCCAAGTCTTTTGTTCTTATAAGGTCAGCACACATCTCTCTCCCATGTGGGTCAGTCTTCCACTTAAATTTAACAAGCTATGCTAGGAGTTTCCCTTGTCTTGAAGTTTGACTGTGGCGGTCAAATTCACAGAGGAAGTTTCTGGATTTAGATGGAAAGGGTAAATTCCCCGCCTCTCCTCTTATGGACCCCTTTAATTTGGGGCTTTCAATGCTATACAGGTATCAATCAATGAATCCTTATAGACTTTTTATAAGGAAGGGCTTATAACCTGTTGCCACCTAATTTACCATATTTTTAAGATTAGGAAGATTTTCAAAGAGCAGGCAGGAAGAAAAACTAACATTAGCCCCTGCCTCCTCCCTTGGTCAAGTCCTAGAGGAAGTTGGCTGGTATTGACTTAGAAAGCCTGAGGCCCCTGACAGTATATTCTGTACAGTGTTTAGCTAAGTCGTGCTTTCATACACACTAGTGCTAAGTGCAGCCTGGCAGTCTAGGCGCTCCAGCCAAACCCCTCAGTTACTATGGGCTTCCCAAGACCAACCTGCTACCAGATCTTATCAGGGAGGATCCAGAATGTTAGCTCTGAACTCTGGCTGCATGTTAGAATTACTGGTGGGGTGGGACTGATATTTTTCAAAGCACCCAAACGGTTTCCACATGAAGCCAGAATTAAGAACCACTGATCTAGAAAAACTGGGACCCCAGAATGTGATTTCCAGGTCCTGAAGATGAAGGTTGCTCTTGCTCTGGTCCCTCTTAATATTGTCCTCCTCTGTCTGGTTCTCAGTGATGCCTTCGGCTCCGTATTGGGTCCTGGCCACCGACTACGAGAACTATGCCCTCATGTACTCCTGTACCACAATCATCTGGCTGTTTCACGTAGATCATGTTTGGATCTTGGGAAGAAACCCTTACCTTCCTCTAGAAACGGTGACCTATCTAAAAGATATTCTGACCTCTAATAACATTGACATCGAGAAAATGACCATCACAGATCAGGTGAACTGCCCCAAGTTCCTGTAACAGGCTCAAAAAGGAGGCTGCACTCACCCCATTTTCCCTCTTCTGCTTTGCCTTTTCCTGATTCTACCCCTCCTCTTGTAACAACAAACCAATCCATCAAGGCAAACCATTCCAAATACAGAAGGGAAATTTGACAGCAGAAGCCAGTGGAGAAGAACTCGAGGAAAGTTGGCCCAAGCACTTAACCTGCACTGCTCTGTTACCCGGTGTGCCTAACAATAAACTTTTGCTGACTTGCTGTGCTCACAGTAAATTTCGAATTGAATCATTTGTGGATTTTTAATTACTAGGAAATATTTAATCAGTTATGTTGAGAAAACTAAGCATGAACAGTTTACATTTAAAGGTTAACCACCCTGCTTCTGGAAAGAGAAAGCTGATGGCAAAGGCATATTCTCGATGACTTGGTGGGTGCCCCCTTCTGTATTAGGGAGTCCTTTGCAGGGAAATCATTTAGTGTTTTGGAGTTTCTGGCAGGCAGTTTCCTTGAAGCATTTACTTTGTCATCAGGAGGTCTTCAGAATCGGGCTGAAGAATGAGATCATCTTGGAGTCCGTACAAGAATGAAGAGAATCTACCAGCGAGATCTTATGGGAATTTTTTAAAGAAAAATTTTTTTGCGGGGAGAGAGTCTTTTATTCAACTGATATTTAAGTAAGGCCCAGGCATTCCAGGCATTGAAAAGTACAGAATCCCTGTCCTCCCACAGAGGTTCACAGACCAGTGAGGGAGATTGGCAAGTTAAAATAAAATATAATCCAAGCTAAAGAATGCCAAGGTAGAGGCCTAGGAAGAAGCCATGGGAGGTCCAAGAAAGTCTCAAACCCTGCAAGACAGAGGCACCTGAGAGACTGTGAAGTCATACCTCCAGGTGTTCCAGTTTCAGGGAGTCAGGAACCACCTTGATGTTTTTTTCTTTTTTTTAATATTATGACTTTCAAAATCAGAAAGACTGCAATTTCATTTAGCTCACATAACATTTACAATCTACTAATGCTTTAAGAAATGAATAGAAATTTAAGCCATTTGATTTGATTTGTGCTTTTTCAACATGAATATAAAATAGTAATTTCCTTAAGCACTTGAGACTTTTTCATGCTTTATATTAAAAGTTACAAAAATTCCAAGGATCTTAATATGTAAAGTTTTCATTTTACTAAATAAATATGATCTCAAAATGCAGTCTGAGTTTGAAATTCTTAAAGGCTGAAAAACACTGGGCACAAAGGTGGTACAGAGGAGACAGGTATTGAAGGAGAAGACCCTCTCTTTCCAGCTCTGCCTGCCACTGTGCCCTTGTGCTTTTATCGCCCTGCTCACCCACCAGAGAGCACTTGGCTTCTCTTCTAAAATACAGTTCTTCCCAAGAGCGTTAAGATGTTATCTATCTCTTATCTTGTGGTACAAAATAAGTTATGATTGCATTGCTCTTAACAGCTGTCTGGTAACACCTAAAACAATGAAAGTGACTACATTTTGCATCTGTTCCAATATCTTGCCCAAAACAGAGGCTCAAATTTTATGTGAATGTATTTCTGAATGGGTGGATAAAAGGATAGACTTGGAGTTTTTGATAAAGAAAACTATAAAGCAGGTATCAGGGATGACTGGTTCTGAAAATAAAGGGGGGGAGGAATCTAGAGGGCAGCAGGGGGCAACAAATATCTAAAAGATACATGGGGGAAACAACAAAAAATCCAGAAGGGAGAGGAAGAGAAGAAAAGTGGGAAGAAATGCACAAAATAAAGACAGTAGTACTTAATAATTCCCCTGTACCCATCTTCAGTTCCAACAGCCATCAACATTTCACCAATCTTGCCTTAACTATCATCCACTACCCCCAGTTTTTTTCCTAGAGTGTTTTGAAGCAAATCCCAGTTATCACGTCCCATTATTTTGCCCATAACTAACTACATGTAAGTCTCTAGCAAGCACACTTTTTAAACAAAGAGACCAAAGATGCTTAGAGAATTCAATCTCTATATAATTTAAAGACTATCACTCTGGCCAGATGCCTCAGTTGATTGGAGTATAGTCCCATACCCCGAAAGATTGCAGATTAAATTTCCCATCAGAGCATATACTGAGGTTGTGGGTTGGATCCCAATCCAGACACATACAAAGGCAACCAATCTCCCTTCCTTTCTCTCTAAAAAAATAATCAATGGATATATGCTCAGGTGAGGACTTTAAAAATAATAATAACAATATTAAACAAAGATTATTTTATGTAATCTAGATGAAGGAGACAATGTAGGCACAAATGTTCATCATAGTCTTTTTAAATATATATTATTGATTATGAGTGTACAGTTGTCCCATTCCCCCCCTCCCCGCTTATTCCACTCCACCCTGCGAACCCCTCCCACCCACATTCCAGCCCCTTTAGTTCATGTCCATGGGTCACAGATATAAGTTCTTTGGCTATTCCATTTCCTATACTATTCTTAATCTCTTCTTAGACTATTCTTAACCTCCCCCTGTTTATTTTGTAACATTTATGCTTCTTATTCCTTGTACCTTGCCTTATTACCCTCCTCCAACTCCCTCTGATAAACCTCCATGTGATCTCCATTTTGGTAATTCTGTTCCTGTTCTAGTTGTTTGCTTAGTTTGTTTTGTTTTGGGTTTTTTTTTAAGTTCAGTTATTGATAGCTATGAGTTTATTGTCATTTTACTGTTTATATTTTTCATCTTTTTTTTTCTTAGGTAAGTCCCTTTAACATTTCATATAATAAGGGCTTGGTGATGATGAATTCCTATATTTCATTTATTTATTTATTTTATTATTGTTTGAGTATAGTTGTCTCCATTTTACTCCCCACCACTCACCCTCCACCCCAGATGTCCCCGCACCTTACCCTTGATCGTACCTCCCTTTGGTTTTGTCCATGTATCTTCTATACATGTTCCTAAACTCTTTTCCCTTTTCCCCCATTATCACCACCCACCTCCCCTCTAATTACTATCGGTTTGTTCTTAATTGCCCTGTCTCTGTACAAGAACTTTGCCCATTTTTTAATTGGGCTGTTTGTCTTCTTGGGGTGGAGTCATATGAGTTCTTTATATATCTTGGAGATCAAACCCTTGTCCAAGGTATCACTGGCAAATATGTATTCCCCTGCAGTTGGTTCTTTTTTAATTTAATGCTGTTTTCTTTAGCCATGCAGAAGGTTACTAATTTGCTGAGGTCTCTTTACATCCCTTTCTCTATATTGGTGAAAATATTGCTGTGTGGAATGTCTAAGGTTTTCCTGCCTATGTTCTCCTCCAGGACTTTTATGGTGTTACACCTATATTTAAGTCTTTTATCACCCTGAATTTATTTTTGTGTATGGTGTAAGTTGGTGATTGAGTTTCATTTTTTGCATGTAGCTGTCCAGATCTCCCAACACCATTTGTTGAACAGGCTATTTTTACTCCATTTTATGATTCTTCTCCCTTTGTCAAATATTAATTAACCATGGAGACTTGGGATTATTTCTGGGCTGTCTGTTCTGTTCCATTCGTCCATGTGCCTATTTTTATGCTAGTACCATGCTGTTTTGATTACAGTGGACTTGTAATACAATTTGATATCAGGTATTGGGATCCCTCTTTGTTCTTCTTTCTCAAAATTGCTGCAGCGATTTGGGGTCACTTATGGTTCCATGTAAATTCTGAAATGTTTGTTCTATATCTGTGAAGTATGTCATGGGTACTTTAATAGGGATTGCACTGAATCTACAAATAGCTTTGGGTAGTATGGCCATTTTGATGATGTTAATTTTTCCAAATCCATGAGCATGGTATATGCTTCCATTGTTTGTGTCTTTCTTAATTTCTTTCTTCAGTGTTGTGTAGTTTTCTGAGTACAGGTCTTTTACCTCCCTGGTTATGTTTATTCCTAGGTACTTTATTTTTCCCATTGCTATATCAAATGGGATTTTCCCTTGATTTCTGTTCTTGATGTTTCATTGTTGGTGTACAAAAGTGCCTTTGATTTCTGAGTATTGACTTTGTATCCAGCTGTTTTGGCAAGTTCATTTATTTGGTCGAGTAGTTTTTTAGTGGAGGATATAGGATTTTCTCTGTACACTATCATGTCATCTTCAAACTGTGACAATTTTGTTTCCTCCTTTCCGATTTGGATGCCTTTTATTTCTTTTTTTTATCTGGTTGATGTGGCTAGCACTTCCACTACTATGTTGAAAAGGAGTGGTGAAAGTAGACATCCTTGTCTTGTTCCTGATCTTAGTGAAAAAGATCTAAGTTTTTGCCCATTGAGTATGATGTTGGCTGTAGGTCTCTCATATATGGCCTTTGTTATGTTGAGGAATGCTCCCTCTATTCCCCCTTTGCTGAGTGTTTTAATCATAAATGGGTGCTGTACCTTATTAAATACTTACCCTGCATCTATTGATACGATCATGTGATTTTTGTCTTTCCTTTTGCTTATGTGATGTATTACGTTTATTGATTTGTGAATATTGTACCATCCTTGCATCCCTGGGATGAATTCCACTTGATCATGGTGTATAATCTTTTTAACATATTGCCGGATGCCGTTTGCCAGTATCCTGTTGAGGACTTTAGCATCTATGTTCATCGGGGACATTGGCCTGAAGTTTTCTTATTTTGTATGTCTTTATCTGGTTTTGTAATTAGGATGTTGCTGGCTTCACAAAAAAATTTTGGGACTTTTCAGTTTTCTCGGATGTTTTGGACTAATCTCTGAAGGATAAGGGTTTGCTCATCCTTAAATATTTTGTAAAATTCTCCTGTGGATCCATCTGGTCCAGGGCTTTTGTGTGTCATGGGTTTTTTGATTACTGCTTCAATTTTGTCAGCTGTTATTGGTCTGTACAGGCTTTCTGCTTCTTCATTCGGTTTTGGAAGATTATATTTTTCTAGAAATTTGTCCATTTCACCTAGGTTTTCAAATTTCTTGGCATATAGTTCTTCATAGTAATTTCTTACAATCCTTTGTATTTCTGTGGTATCAGTTGTAATCTCTCCTCTTTCCTTTCTGATTGTTTATTTGGGTCTCCTCTCTTTTTTCCTTGATCGGTCTCCTTAAAGGCTTGTCAATTTTGTTTATCTTTTCAAAGAACCAGCTCTTGGATTCATTGATCCTAGAATTGTGCTTTTAGTTTCTATGTCATTTAATTCTGCTCTGATCTTGGTTATTTCCTTCCTCCTCTTTGCTCTGGGCTGTCTTTGTTGTTGTTCCTCCAGTTCTTGTAGGTGTAGGGCTAGATCGTTTATTTGAAATGTTTCCATCTTTTTTAGGTGGGCCTGTATTGATGTGAACTTCCCTCTCAGGACTGCCTTCACTGTGTCCCATAAGTTTTGGGCTGTTGTGAGTTCATTTTCATTTATTTTCAGAAACTTTTTGATTTCTTCCTTGATCTCATTCTTGACCCATTCATTGTTTAATAGCATGCTATTCAATCTCCATGAGTTTGAGTGTTTTGGAGTTTTTTTCCTTGAGGTTGGTTTGTACTTTCAGTCCTTTGTGGTGAGAGAAAATGCTTGATATGATTTCAATTTTTTTGAATTTGTTGAGGCTTGCTTTATGACATCAAGCCCTTTCTGAAGTATTCTACCATCCCACCACACTCCTAATCCAGCTGAGATGATGTCTTGATTTATAAATATAGTGTGTGTTATTAAAGCCATCTTTACTACCAGCAAGGTCCTCCATACACTTCTTGAAGACATGAAGGGAGATATCAAGTAGTATAGAAAATTTTTATTTTTACAGTTGTCTAAACATTGTATTACTTTATAAATTATTTCTAGAAAAGACCACTTGCCTTGAAAATTATGAAAAATTATATTAACATTTTAATGCTTAAGATGGCAGCAAGATAGGTGGGAGCAGAGTCTACTTTCCCCTGCACAAGATGGAACACCTAGCCGATCTTCTGAGGATCAGAGTGAATAGCCAATGGTATCCCAGCATATATAAAGGTTGGAGGCCAAAATTATAGAGGAAATT
>PVIA01014469.1:0-27015 GCA_004024845.1 Tonatia bakeri
TTTATTACTTTTTAAAGATTTTATTTATTTTTAGAGAGAAGGTAAAGGAGGGAGAAAGAGAGGGGAAGAAACATGATGTGTGAAAGAATCAGCAATCGGTCGCCTCTCTCAAGTTCCCAAATGGGGACCTAGCCCGAAACCCACACATGTGTCCTGATTGGGAATTGAACCGGCAATCTTTCAGGCGGTTCCTCAAAGAAACCGCACCAGCCAGCCAGGGTTGATGTTTATTTTTAAGAGATAAAATTTAGGATGATTCTTTCCAAAAGCTGACTCAGGCTTAAGGCAATTAGGTTTACGGATTTACTAAAACTAACAAGTTTAGGCAACACCTATCAGATACTCATAAAACAGAATTTAAAGGCTTAGAAGGCACAAATAAGGTGACTTCATAAAAAGAGTAAAGCTTATTAGTGAACTCACAAAAACTAATACCACTACAATGGCATATAATGCAAACGCAAACTCCTACTGCTATACTTAGTCCATATAGTTCAAAGTTTTGTTATAAATCAATTATTTTTGTGATCAATTATGCAAAATATTAAGTGCACTTAAATATGCCTATTGACAAAGAACTACCTGAAAAGCTATTTCAAAACTAGAAGTACATTAAAGGGTTCAGAATTTCTTAAAAACCATCTTCTACAATAGAAAACCTTGGTTTTCAGATAATTACAGATAAAACTAGGACAAAGAAGTTTTAACCAATGCTTTAAAAATCATTATCTTTTGAAAATTAATCTGTGAAAAGTCAAAATTTCAACCGACAGAAATCAGTTTAGTGTTACAGACTGCACTGAAGTAAAATATATACATTTCAAAAATTTCCTTTTGCCCTATTTAAACTCTGCATGTAAGAATCTAATTTAAAATGTAAAAATAAAGTAAGAAAAAACATAAATGTAAAATGTACACAAAGACAGGAAAAACAACTTTCATACTTACGATGTGTGTATCTTTTTTTTAAGAATCCTCCAAAAAAGTCATTCCATGAGTTCATCAAAATACATAAAACCAAAGACCTAATTTATGACCAAAACAACCTCTATCTTGAACCAAACCTTCCTACTGGTTTAGGAACAAGGAATCAGATTCTTATTCCACATCAATCTTTAGGCACAGATTCCACTTCAGTATACAAATACGACTATGCATTTGGGATGCTACAGGGGGGTTTCTAATCAAAGAATAATCAATTGAGCGTATTAAGCCACTCTAATGGCAAAGACAACTTTATCTAATTGCAAAAACCAACTGTACTTGAAGAAGAGCTAGGCCACTCATCAAGAAACACTCCTTCCAGCGAAATTCTAGAAATACTCTGTATTTGGCTCTCTAAAAGCTTTTAATAAGACCATAGTTTTAGTACATATATATAACTTAAATTTCAAACAAAAAGCCTCAGTTCAGCTCTTCTAAAGCAAGTTTTTATCTGCATAAAATAACTATAATAATGAGCTGAGGAAATGTTTACCTGCAAATGAAAAATATAGAAATAACACTCTGAAAATGTCACAGGAGAGACAGGTGCTTTCACTGAGATTGTTTTGAGGTAAGTAATGTAGCGAGTTCCATAAATAAACTGTTACAATTTCAAGGTCCCTATTCTCAATCTCTTTTCACCAATCACCTCTTTGATTAAGTGTTTAGCTACTAAAGTGGTGACCCAACTTACAAAAATACACTAGTTAGTTTACTAGGTAGTTACCTAATTTAATGACTCATGTATTGCACCAAAACAAAAAACAAAATTCCAAACCAATACCATTACTTTAAAAACACAGCATATTCAAGTACTGGTCAACCCATTTTAAATGTTTCCAAAGTTGCTAAAAATAACCATAACTTCTCATACAACAAATACATTACTGCATTGTAGGCACCAAGATGTTAGTTTGTTCCTTAATATGATCATTCACTAAAAGACTATGGTTAAGTTAAATTACATTTCTGAAACTCAAATTGTAAAAGAACAGGTTAACTAGAATTTCAGTATCTACTGATATACAATAAGCTCTGGAATGTGAAAAATCTTAAGTAGATTTGGGGTACAAATATGATCAGAAAATATGATAGTAAGTGGTGGCAAAGACAGTAAATAGTTAACTGCCAGTTCTTATTTGACATTATGTTAATTTTAATAACTAAATAAGTGGTACTTGTCTGTTAGTAAGAACTTAGTTCCTACCAGACAATATCCTGGGCACTTTATCATCACCATAACTCTAATAAGGTAAATTTCAAAATACTATCTCTAGTGCTTTGGATTTTAAGACACAGAATCACATTTGCCTCTCTCCAGATACAATTCGTTAATGTTGCCTTCCGGAACATTTTTTATTCCTAGGCATGGTCCCTTACCTAAGCTTGAGTTAGCAAGTTCTCAGGTCCCTAGCAGCTGCATTAAGAATTTGAAAAGGAGCCCTGGCTGGCGTAGCTCAGTGGATTGAGCGCGGGCTGTGAACCAAAGTGTCGCAGGTTCGATTCCCAGTCAGGGCACATGCCTGGGTTGCAGGCCACGGACCCCAGCAACCGCACAATGATGTTTCTCTCTCTCTCTCTCTCTCTCTCTTCCTCCCTCCCTCCTCTCTAAAAATAAATAAATAAAATCTTAAAAAAAAAAAAGAATTTGAAAAAGGTAACTTTTAGGGCAGAAATGAATAGTAACCTAATCTCTGAATAAGTATGTCAAAGTACCTAGAGGTCACTTAATTTCCTCAACTACTGAGCATGTGTTTTCCGTTAAGCGAACCCAACCCATTCAACCTCTGAAAAACAAAGATACAGCCGCAAGAAGCACTAACACTGATCCCATACCCTTGGAAACGAAAATCCTTCCTGCCAATTCCCGGGGGGGTGGGGGGGGGGAGCAGTCACCGTCGACTATTAAGGATCCACAATCACTCTTTTCAACTGGAGAGGCCCGCTGGTCAGGAACCACGTGGAAAAAAAAATGCCGCAAGGAAAGCTCTTCCGGGGAAGAGCAGTCCCAACTAATCACGTGCCTTTGGCCGGAACCCGCGGATCACTCGGAGGGAACCCAGTCGCATTGTTGCCCTGGAGACTACAGAACTAGCTACCGGTCCCTCCCAGACCGGCCCTCTACCCAGCAGCGGTCACGCCGCCTCCTGGCACTTTCCCCGCAGCCCAGTCACGCCGTCGTGCCCAAAATATAAAGGCAGAGAAGGCAGCATTTGCCAGGAACTCCACCGCAGAAGCCTGTGGAGCTTTACAAAACGCACGGGCGGCGCGCAGGTGGGCTCGAGACTTCGCTTGATCCACGTGTCAGCTCCGGCGACGTGAACTCTGGGGGAGTGGTCTTCCCTTAGAAGGAGATCACTTTGGTTACTGACTCACCGCCTTCTGCAATCTCTAATCCCTCCTTGCACACCTCCTTCACCCCTCCCTGCTTCCACGCTAGCCAGAAGGAGGCATCCCCAGAGTTACAAAGGCAAAGAAAAAATCTTCACAGCAAGACACTACCACTTCCTACTCTCAACCCCATTTTTTAATGACCCCTACACTCTATAATCTTCGCACTGACTCCTCAACTTCGTTTACTGATCCTCAGGGCGGTTTATGCCCCTGACCCACCTACCACTGAGGACAGAGACCTACTTGACAATTTAACACAGCGGGAAAACTCATAAACAGAGAACAGCCAAGGCTGCCCTACAGAGAGAAAAAGAAAATAACACCTGCGTTTCCCACCTGTTTCCCCCGCCCTCATTTCTGCACTTGTGAACCACCGGTCCTTTGTTTACCAAGTTCTCACTCCTACAGAGCTCATTTCCTCGCCTCCCTGTTTTATTAAACTCGCGGTCCTGCCTCAAACGATTTACTCGGAAATTACATACTAAAAGAGACCGTTGTTCGGGTGTCAAAACGCTGCACAAAGCTCCTTAGAAAAGCGACGTCAGCACCATTTACCTCGGAGTTTTGGAACCCTGAGTCCTGGGCTCTGAACTGCAAACCGCACAAACAGGGCTCTCGACTTAAAGCCCCAAGCCGGGATGAAGGCGTCACGCGGCTCGTACCATGCGGTGAGGCACCCCACGCACGCGAGCGCAGAACCGCGCCAAGGGCGCTTTCTCACCCCGCCCGCCTCGTGGCTGCTTCTCTCTGGCGTCGATGTTCCTAGTTAGTTCGCTGCGCGACGCGGAAGTAAGGCCCGGGACGTGCTCGAGGTGACATGCGCAGCCTCGCTCGGGGGGCGAAGGGGGAACCAAAGGCGCGCGCCAAAGACGGCCCCGCTCAAGGCCAGGCCTGGCCCCAGCGTGCGAAGATCGCTCAGCGGAACGCTTCTCACGCTGTTCAAATGCACAAGAGCTTCAAACTCTCGAAAAACTCCAATCCAGCCAGCACTAAAGCACCATCCCCTCCCCCCACCCAGGCCCGAGGGTTACCGTGCGGGGCGTGGCCGGCTTCACTCGGAGTCCCTCACATCCCGCTGTGGGCGGGTTATTCTGTTCCTTTCGCACACCGTGAGTCCGCTCCAGCTGAGGAGCCTGCGCGCGCACGGGACGTCCACGTCACCGCGCACGCGCTCCTACCCTCTCGGCGCCCGCCGCGCATGCGCCGAAGGAGGCGCGAGCAGCACTTCCCCAGCCCCTCCCCCAATACCAGGAGGCCAAACGACCCCGTAGCAGCGACAAGACCCTTGGGACCCGCCCCTGGAGCTGAAGCCGCTGCTTTTCCGGGTTCCAACAACTGACAAGAAGCCTACTGAAGCTTCCAGAATCAAAAAAGGCGAGGCAAGAGAGAAGCACCCCAGTTCCCTCAGCCTCTCACACGAAGCCTTCGAGAAAACCGTGAAACCTTTGCCCGCGGGCGTCTCAACTGTGCCTTCTACCGGTTCCCTAGGGCTCCTCGCCGGCCCCGCCCCTACCGCGCCCAGCCCCACCCACATGGGAATCCGCAAACCCCGAGGCTTAACGAGCCCGTGAAATGAATCCGAGATCTTCCTCCCCAATGATTGTGGGCTTGGATGGCGCCAGGACGTCGGGAAAACGAGAACCTTGAGAACCTTAAGAAAGGAGCAACTGAGTTTGCAACATCCACGATCGAAGAACACTAGGGAAGTAGGGAAGAGAACGAAAATCTCACTGCCGAAAGGGAAGGGAAGAAGAGTTGCCACTAACTTGCCTGATTAAAGAAAAAGATGTCCTAAAGAAAAAAAAAGTAAAACCTACAAACTAGATTTTTGCACTACACAGTATTATCTAAGCTTTAATGCCTTGATCCTGTATTTTCAATTCTATTTGTTCAAGCTATTTAAGCTATGAGGTGCAAGAAAAAAATAATCGAGTATCTTTGTCAGGCAGTTGCTGAACTAAGTTAATGGACAGTATTTCTCCCAACCAAACATCAGAAAGTATGCCCTGGCTAGTGTGGCTCGGTTGGAGCGTCATCCAGCAGCCGAAAAATTCTGGTCAGGGAACATACCAAGGTTGCGGATTCATCCCCATGCCGGGCACCAACATCCAGCATAAATGGGAGGCAACGAGGGGCAACCAGTGGATGTTTCTCTCCCTCTAAAAGCGATGAGGGAAAAAAAGTCCTCAGATGAAGATTTTTTTAAGTGTGTGTGTGTACATATATTCTATGTCTTTCCTCTGGGCTAACACTCCAGTAAAAAGAGGCTCGTTTCAAGTCAGAGAAGAGAGGTAAAATAGAAGTAGTAAGTGCAGATACTTTGGTCCATGTTTCCAAACTTCTCTTCCACTCAGACAAATCAGCAAGTACTGAGAACCTATGTGCTAGATGACTTAAATATAAAGCTCTGCGAAGGAGAATGAGGAAGCTGAAAGAAAGGAGTTAAGAGGATGAGGCTTATCCAAAAGGGCTGATTTGAGCTGAACTCCAGGCATATAGAAAGGATTTTCTTTTTCTTCATTTTGCTTTCCTTTAGAGGCTATGCCATGGGAAGAAACTGTGCAGGAATTAGTATACTACAAAATGTGTAAGCTAAAGTTTACAGGCTTCTGAAGTTGCCCTGAAAAACTCCATTCAGGCATTGTCAACAAGAACACTACTAGAGCAATAAATGATACCCAAGATCCTAGAAAAAAACTGAAAAGTAAGTTTCTTTGACGCCTTCCTCCTCTATTCTGACCCCAAGAACCTCTTTCCTGCAATCTGCCTTGTCAGAATTTCCCGCCTCACCTCATCCAAAAAAGTCTTGGCTTCAAGAGTATAAGGTTTCCTGATAAAAATTTTCCATTTTCTGAGGCTCAAAGTATTAAAGCATCTGATCCTAAGGTGTAATGACTGATAACTAGTGGTGGCTGGAACCCAGAAGACAAGTTAACACAAATGATATCTCTAATTGAGGAATCTGTGAGGACACTTTAATGGGCAAAAAGTATGAAATGCCAAATAACTATTAAAAACATCACCAAATTTTCAAGATTCAGCACTGGATCTCCTGGTGGGAGAGGTAAACTGTTTCAAAATAAGGTACGTCTAACCTAAAAAGGTCTAGAGATGTACTATCAAGAATCTGAGAGTTTGCCCTGGCTGGTGTGGCTCAGTGGATTGAATGCTGGCCTATGGACCCAAAGGTTGCTGGTTCGATTCTCAGTCAAGGTACAGGCCTGGGTTGCAGGCCAGGCCTCCAGTTGGGGGCGTGCAAGAGGCAACAATGTATCTCTTCCACATAAATGTTCCTCTCCCTCTCTAAAAACATAAAATTTTAAAAAATCTGTGAGCTTATAACTTTTAATATAGATAATCTAATAATAATACTGCCACTATATTTCAGTAGCCCAGTTTTGGTTTAACATCAAGCTTGTACCAAGAAACCATCCTTTTTTGTTTGCTTTTTCAAGTAATCTCTCAAATGGTTACATTCAACTTTCAATGCAGTGTTTCTCAAATCAGGATCCTTGGTTTTATTTTTTTGGCTACATAAGAAGGTTTTCCTTTAAAAGACATCCTTATATAACTCAAGTTTTAAAAATACAAAGATAACTAACTGCTAGAATTGACACGACTCAGTTTCACCTTGCTATTAGAATTCTCTCAAGTTACCATAGCTTACCTTCTTCATTCAGCCTAACATAAAAGTCCTTCCCTTGGTTTTTCTTCATTGAACTTTCAAAGAGTTTTAACTAAATGTTAGGGGGCTGAAGAGGGAGAATGCCTGGAATATAAACAATCTGGCCTAGAAAGTAAACACTTTGGTCCAAGACCACTCTATAAACACATAGACCTTATCTCATTTGCATGCACATTCTTTCTATTCAACAAATATTTGAGTGTCTTATATACACTGAGAATAGAGGAAAGACTAGCACCTCATGCACTGTCAGATGTCTACACTAGAACCCAAAGAGTTGGCACAACTTCACAAAATCCACCAAGACAAACTATATTCCTTACCCAATCTATTTAGATCCCACCTTCTCAGTTCAGATTTCTACTGAAACGTACCTTCACAAATTACTAGAAGAGAAGTGATCTCATTCTTTAAATGAGACCATCACCAACCCTCAAAACCCCTGAGTTGTAGTCTTGTTTACAATATCTTTTTTTTAAGATTTTGTTTACTTATTTTTAGAGAGGGGGGAAAGGAAGAAAGAGGAGAGAAACATCAATATGTGATTGCCTCTTGCTGTCCCCAACTGGGGACCTGGCCTGAAACCCAGGCATGTACCCTGACTGGGAATTGAACCAGTGACCCTTAGAGCTTTGCGGGCCAGCATTCAATCCCCTGAGCCACAGCAGCCAGGGTACAGTATCTTAATTCAATACAGTAAAACCACTCATAGAATAATAGCTACATATAGGCTGGGTTACAAAAGAGGCTTGTTATTTTACATGAAGTCCTTCACTGGACACAAAAACTTGTGTGCTAGGCAGAGGGCAAAAAAGAGGGAATTATACTCCATTCTGTGTACCATTTAATACTGCACTTGAAACCAACTCATGTCGAGGGGCAATGTTTGATGAGATCCAATATCTGAAAACTTGGACTAAGGAATTTCAAGTGGCAACAGTCCTAACCTCAAAGAGCTAATAATCTACCCAATGAAGAGCTGTAAAAGTTTCTAAATCAAGATAAGAATACCTTAAAACAAGTTTAGAAAACTGTAGGTCAAGAGAATGATGAAAAAGAGGACAGACGTGATAGAATGTTATCAATATTCATTAAGAAACACCATTCCACCCTGGCTGCTATGGCTCAATGAATTTAGTGCCAGCCTGTGAACCAAAAGGTCACCAGTTTGATTCCCAGTCAGGGCACATGCCTGGGTTGAGGGCCAGGTCCCCAGTACGGGGCATATGAGAGGCAACCACACACTGAGGTTTCTCTCCCTCTTTTTCTCCCTCCTTTACCCCCTCTCTAAAAATAAACAAAATCTTTAATTAAAAAAAAAAGAAAAAGAAACACCATTCCCTCTTGCTGCCCCATAGCTCTCAGGTCTGCACTATAATGTTCCTTACTTTGGGGGAGATCTTCCCAGATGCCTCAAACCCACCTCAATTCATCCTTCTTACCTAAGCTTAAATGTAACTTCTTCAAGAAACTTTCCTTAAGCCCCAACATAGTACCCTGTATTTCTTTACAGCACCTACCACATCTGTAATTATTTTTAAAACTATGTATTAATGAAAGTCTTGTCCACTGCATTGTTAGCTCCACTCTATTCGAGTGCCTAGCACCATACCTAGAATAAAGAAAACACATAATACTTGTTAAATAAATGAGAATACAAAACCACAGGTTCCAGTTTTCCAGGAAAATCCAAATATCAAATACTGATGTAATGTCCAACAATTTGAGATTTGGAAAACAGGATCATAATACAAATTATTTCTCCTTCGAGAAACAGATAAATATCATTAACAGGGAAGATGCTTACATAGATAAGAATAATTTTCTAAGGCCCTGGCTGGTGTGGCTCAGTGGATTGAGCACCAGCCTGCAAATCAAAGGGTCACTGGTTCGATTCCCAGTCAGGGCACACGCTTGGGTTGCTGGCCAGGTCCCCATTAGGGAGTGATAGAGAGGCAATCAAACATTAATGTTGCCCTCTCTTTCTCACTCCCTCCCCCTCTCTAAAATAAATAAATTAAATTTTTTAAAAAAATTTTTAAAGAATAATTTTCTAGGAAAGTCTAATTACTTATTGACAGCCTTTTGCCTCAATGACTTATGTCTCTTACCTAGAAAACTCAACAAAGGCAAATAGATTATTTGTGTTGAAAGAAATGTTATGATTCTATAATTTACCATCTGGTAATAAAAGCAACAAGTCTGTAATGGAGACTACTATTTGCATAGACTCATCTACAAGAAAAGAAATAGTAAATACAATCTTCAAGATGAAAGGACATTTTAGTAACACCGAATTTGTTTTACTAAGATCTAAAGGGAAAATGTCAGAAATTAGTAAAATAAAGTTCAGAAAGCTAGTTTCAGAAGGATCACAAAATAAAAAATAACAGATATAAGAGACACAATAGAAGTTTTTGACATACAATTAAGCCTTTAGGAGAAATGTCTCATCTAGGAAAGCATACAAGGAAAAACAGGAAATCTTCCTAACTAAGCCCAGAGGTGCACAGAGATTGAAAACACACCTGAGAACACATAAAAACAGAAACTAGATATGCCAAAGATGAGGACTAGGAGACAGCAAGTAAACTGCAAGGATGGAATCAGGCAACAAAATCAAGAAGCATATGACAGAAAAATACACTGAAAATTTGTCTGCTAATGCATATGAAAGAAGCCATGCTTACTTTACATGAAGGGCACTGCTGCCTCATGGAAATGAGCTACAGTGCTCTACATAGCAGTTCCCAGAACACTAGGACATCACAGACCAGTAAAATTTCCCTAAAAAAAGATATAGATGACTACCATAAGGTGATGAAATTTTTGTCTTCCAAAGTATACCACCTACTATTACCATTCTTTCTTAAAATAATAGCTATTTTAAGACCAAAAAAGCAGGGAGAATATGTCTCATAATGAATAACAGTCTTTTATTTTGAATACATATAAACAGATAAAAAAACTTACAACATTATCCTTATTTCGCACTATACACATTGAAACTTAGCAGCAGGTATTTAGAAATAATTGCTAGCTGGGCTCCCCTGGATAACTAAGATTTGTCTTCCAAGAAAAAATAACATACAACAGGCCTGGGATTTGTTGTAAGTCACCCTACCAAGAAGTCAAAAAGCAGTCTCTCCTCATCAGTGGAGAAGAGGGTGTTAGCCAAGAGATACCCCAATACAGACTAAAGGACAACCACATGATTAGCAAGCTACTTTGAGTGTCTATGTTTGGAGGGCCGGGGAGAAGTACTGAAGGTAGGATGATAGCTTTTGTACTGTGCCAAGATCCTACAGCCTTGGTAGAGGTACATGAGAGCAATACAGTGAAACCAAGAACAGAGGTCACCCACCCAATCACAGAGTACTCAAAAATACTGCGGGATACACAGTGACTCACGGTGGTAAAGGAAAAGGCAGGTCAAACTATACTTAGTTTAAACTGATTTTTAGGCATATCATACATAAGGGAAAATGAGAGGGGATGCTTGTACTTGTTTAACCTGAAAAATTAACCTAATAGGATTTTAAATATGAATGAAAAAATAAACACTGTCAAAGGATTTTATAACGTTTACCTTTACTAAAAATGTTACCTATGATCTAACCACTGGAGGGCAGGGAACACCTGTGAAAGCACAAGGAAAAAGCTATACTGAAATAAAACGTGTAAAGATTATTCAAGTAACTTCAATGCAGTGCCTTATGCAAATTATCTATAGATTATAAATTGTAGAGATTATAAAATGGCCAATATTTTTCATCCCACATTTAATTCTACCTAACATATTCTGAGTTATCTAAGCACAAGTAAAATAAATAAGGATATGATCAATTAAATATTTAAGCACCAACTATATGCTAGGCACTGAACCAGGAACAAAGGAAAATAAGTCCCCTCATGAAGCTCAAGTTCTAGATGAAGGGACAGGATAAGCATTACAAACCTGTGGTTAGTAGTTTGGAAAAAGCATTCTAGCAACACTGTCGGAACACACACACAGCCTAGGCAATCTAGAAAGGTTATGATGAAGAAGGGACTTTTGAGCTGGGTCTGGTCTTGATGGAGAAATAAAATTAATGAGAAAGAAAAAAAGGACACTGCAAGTAGCAGTTATGTAGTCAGTAAAGAACTGAAATAAATTATCCAGAATTGGAGACAGAGTTACCTTTAGAAGAATAAAATACTTAGGTAAAGATCAATGCAATAGGTAAGATTAGTACCATGTAGAAGTAACCTACCCCTATGAAATGTTTTTGGACACATAAGAAATACTTATCCAATCTACAATTCCATGATGATATATATATATATATATATATTCACTCATTCAAACATTTAGATCCCTATTCTGTACTGTCAAATCTTTACCAGAGGTAAAGAAAAAACTACAGAAGCACAGTAGAAGGAGGAACTCACACTGAAGTAAGTTCCTCCTTCCTTACATCAAGTAAAGCTTAGTGTTAAAAAAAAAAGGATGTCTAGAATTTGACAAAGGAGGAAAGAACACTCTACATAGCTCAGCTTTCTGACCACGGGATGCTCTCAAAGTACTACATAATTATCCTTACTAGAACTTACCACAGGTCAAATTCTTATATTTATTTGTATAATTCTTTCATTATGTTATCTCTCTCCCTTATCCTAACCACTCCTACAAATAGACTGTAAGTTAAGAACTGAACCTTTTTGAAACCTCTAAGTTGTCCTTTCAGCTGCTATTACAATACCTGGAACTTAGAAGCACTCAATTTAAAACATTTTAAACCCATACATTTAATTCCAAACAACCTAGACCTAAATACCAACAGCTCTTATCTGGACTACTATAAGAGGCCTCTTCACCCCTTTTATTGCAATCAATTCTTTATTATTATTCAACTATTTTAAAATGTTTTTTCATTTAAGTTTTTATTTTTCAATTACAGTTTACATTCAATATTATTTTTTATTAGTTTCCAGTGTACAGCATAGTGGTTAGACAATCATATATTTTACAAATTTCCAGTACCCACCTGCTAACATACAGTTATTACAGTATTATTGACTATATTCCCTATGCTATACTTTCCATCCCCATGCCTATTTTATAACTATCAATTTGTATTTATTAATCCCTTTACCTTTCTCACCCAGTCCCCCAATCCTCCTCCCCTGTCAGCCATCAATCTGTTCTCTGTATCTGTGAGTCTGCTTTAGATTCCACATATAAGTGAAATCATATGGCATTTTTCTTTATCTGACTTATTTTTCTTAGCCTAACAACTTCTAGGTCCATCCATGCTGTTACAAATGTTAAGATTTCATCCTCTGTTATGGACAAGTAACATTCCATTGTATGTATGTACCACAGCTTTTGTATCCACTCGTCTATTGATGGGCACTTGGGTTGCTTCCATAACCTGGCTGTTGTAAATAACACTGCTGAACCCAAGGATGCATATATTCTCCCAAATGTGTGTTTTCGGTTTCTTCAGATTTACACCAGAAGTGGAACCGCTGGGTCATGAAGCAGTTCCATTTTTAATTTTTAAAGGATCTTCCACACTATTTTCCATAATGGCTACACAAATCCACATTCCCATCAACTGTTCATGAGGGTTGCAATATTCTTAATTTGACCTCTAGGCATTCATTCTAGCTCTTTTCTAACCCATTCCCTACATAGCATGAAGTGACCCTTTCAAAACAAATCAGTTCATGCCACCTAGCCATTTATAGAAGGGCAGGACCCAAAAAGACCGGAATTACTTCTGGAGGGTGGGTCCCTTTTAGTACAGGTTTCTCTCGCTAGGTAAGTGTTCTAGGAACCCTTCAGTGTAGTAGTTGGCATTTGTGGTGAGATGCTGGTTCAGCTTCAGTGAATTTTTTGAAGAATCAACACATTTGCCCATTTCATGATGGGTGATTTACGAGCACACCTGCCCACACCATGCTGAGTGTTCAGCAGGTTTTGAACAAAAGAAAGCCTGATTCCCATGCCCCACCCTCCTTATTCACCCAATCTCACCCGGAGGGACATTTTTTGGTTTCCCCAGAGAAAAAACATCCTCAAAGGGAAACATTTTGCAGATGTGGAAAAGGTCAAACAAAAAAATGGCAGAAGCACTAAAACGGATCAAAATCGATGATTTCAAAAACTGTTTTTTGAGTAGTGGGAAAAAAAGTCACCATAGGTGTATTGCATCAAATGGAGAGTACTTTGAAGTGACTGAAGTTTAATTTGTAAGAATAAAGTTTTAATTTTATAAAATAAATTTTGTAAATAAATTCTGAGGAGGTTTTGGGTCCCCTCCTCATAAAACCTTCCATCAGAGTCTCATTTAATTCAGAATAAAATCCAAACACCTTAATATGGTGTACAGATCTCTGCATTCACATCATTCTCTCCAAAATTTCCTCATGTCTCCATTTTCCTCATCTACGAAACAGAAATAATATAACAGTTCCTACTTCAAAGAGCTGTTAAGAGCATTAAATGAGATATAAATAAATGTAAAGCACAGAGAACAGTACATGTACTACAGTGAATAGTACATGTAAAATCATTCAATAACTGTTAGCCATTGAATTCTTAACAAATTACTTACAACTTTAAAAATAAAATACGTCCACAGCTAAACCAAGCTGAAGGCACCTGCTCTCATCTGATCTCGGAAGGTAAAAATAAAATTCTAGTTATTTTTTAAAGCAACTATATAAAGTAAATAAAACTTTTCCCTCGCTGGATTTAGCGCCAGCCTGCAAACTGAAAGGTTGCCAGTTCGATTTCCTGTCAGGGTACATACCTGGGTTGCAGTCCAGGGCCCCAGGAGTGTGTGAGAGGCAACTGATCGATGTTTCTCTCCCACTCTTTCTTCTTCCCTTTCCCTCTCTCTAAAAGTAAATAAATAAAATGTTTTTTAAAAAATTAAACATAGAACTCTTGGGCCAAGATGGAGGCATAGGTAGACACACAGTGCCTCCTCACAACCAAAAGAAGGACAATTTAAAAACAAAAACAACCAAACTGACAGAAAATCAAACTGTATGGAAGTACAACAACCAAGGAGTTAAAGTAAACACATTGATCCAGACCGGTAAGAGGAGCGGAGCCAGGCAGCCACGCAGAGAGGACCCATGGCAAAGAGGGACTGGAAGACCTGGGCAGGCAAGGCAGTGGCTGGAGGACCAGGAAGGTGGAGGCTGGTGGAGCTGGTGGTCCCACATTCGTGTGCAGATAAACCAGGAGGAACAGCTGGGGAGGGAGGCAGACCTCAAAACTCGGGGTCCCAGTGCAGGGAAATAACTCCTTAAACCACGGATTGAAAATACCTGTGGGGTTGAGGTGGCAGCAGAAGAAACTCCCAGACTCACAGGAGAGTTTGTTGGAGAGACCCACAGTGTCCTAGAACATACACAAGTCCACCCACCTGGGCATCAGCACCAGTTTGCTTGTGGGAAGCAGAGGAAGTGACTACAACCCGGCAGAGAGCGGAGCCAAGTGCTATTGTTCCCTCTCGGACCCCTGCCCCACACACAGCGTCACAACCCAGTGATGTGAGTTGCCCCACCTTGGTGAACACCTAAGGCTCTACCCCTCACTATGTAACAGGTGCGTCAAGACAAAAAAAAAATGGCCCAAACTGAAAGAACAGATCAAACCTCCAGAAAATATACAACTAAGCAACAAAGAGGTAGCCAGCCTATCAGATGTATAGTTCAAAACACTGGTAATCAGGGTGCTCACAGAATTGGTTGAATTTGGTTGCAAATTAGATGAAAAAATGAAGGCATGCTAAGTGAAATAAAGGAAAATGTACAGGGAACCAACAATGAAGGGTGTGGACCAGAAGGAAGAAGAAACATTCAACCAGAAAAGAATGAAGAAACAAGAATTCAAAAAAATGAGGAGAGGCTTAGGAATCTCCAGGACATCTTTAAACATTCCAACATCCAAATTATACAGGTTCCAGAAGGAGAAGACGAAGAGCAACAAGTGGAAAACTTATTTGAGCAAATAATAAAGGAGAACTTCCCCAATCTGGCAAAGGAAACAGATTTCCAGGAAGTCCAGGAAGCTCAGAGAGTCCCAAAGAACTTGGACCCGAGGAGGAGCACACCAAGGCACATCATTATTACATTACCTAATATTAAAAATAAGGAGAGAATCTTAAAAGCAGCAAGACAAAAGAAGACAGTTACCTACAAAGGAGTTCCCATCAGACTGTCAGCTGATTTCTCAAAAGAGACCTTACAGGCAAGAAGGGGCTGGAAAGAAGTATTTCAAGTCATGAAAGGCAAGGACCTACATCCAAGATTGCTCTATCCAGCAAAGGTATCATTTAGAATGGAAGGGCAGATAAAGTGCTTCTCAGATAAGGTCAATTTAAAGGAGTTAGTTCATCATCACCAAGCCCTTATTTTATGAAATGTTAAAGGAATTTATCTAAGAAAAAGAAGATAAAAAATATGAACAGTAAAATGACAGCAAACTCACAATTATTAACAACCACACCTAAAACAAAAACAAAAGCAAACAGGAACAGAACCACAGAAATGGAGATCACATGGAGGATTATCAATAGGGGAGTGGGAAAGGAAGAGAGAGGGAAAAGATACAAAGAATAAGTAGCATCAATGGTAGGTAAAAAATAGACAGAGGGAGGTTAAGAATAATATAGGAAATGTGGACATCAAAGAACTTATATGTATGACTCATGGACATGGACTAAAGGTGGAGAGTATGGGTAGGAGGGGGTGTGCAGGGTGGAGAGGAATAAATGGGGGGAAATGGGACAACTCTAATAGCATGATCAATAAAATATATTTTAAAAATTTGAAATAAATAAAACATAAGAAGGCTGAGTCTCAAAAAATTAGGTTTTATAATTTCTTAGGAAACTCAGAGCAATGGATTTAAAAGTAAGATTCTTCAAAAATTACCACTCTAAGTTAATGTACAGAGCAAGAATTCTTCTACTTATATGATATACATGTATTTAATTAAATATTTTTCTACAATAACCAATACCATTAGTACCTTATAATGATGGTTTCCAAGCCCTAAATTTAACTTTTATATTCATTCTGAATATTAAAGTTGTTTTCCCCTATTGTCCTATATTCTCTCACTTAATTGCCCTTTAAGAAAATCAAGGAATGCCCTGGCCAATGTGGCTAAATTAGTTGGTGCATTGTCTAAGAAACTGAAAGGTCATGAGTTCAATTCCTGACCAGGGAACATACCTAGGTTGTGGGTTTATTGAGTTCCTGTTCAGGGAACGTAAGAGAGGCAACTTATCGACGTTTGACTCTCTCTCTCTCCGTCTCCTTCTTTCTCTCCCCCTCTCCCTCTCTCTCTGCAGCATACCAGCGCCTTTCCCCCTTTCCTTTCCAGAGGCTTGTTTTCTCTGCCTTTCTCTTTCCTAAGCTCCAAGGACCCTTCTTTTGCCTCTGTAAGTTGTTTCTTGAACCCAAGCATCCAATGACCCACTTCTGCCTCTGTGATTTTCTAAATAAATTTTTGCTTGTATTTGAGTCGTGAATGTGAATTCTTTCTTAGCCAAAACTCAAGTATCAAAGCTGCTGAACTAAGGTCTGGTCTAACTCTGTTGGTAACATTCTGCTGCTTTTGCACCACTACCATGTGCTGCAGTGTCTCAGATTGTCTTATCACTGCATAGTGCAGCAGGATTATAGAGAAGCCCAACCAGGACCACCTTGCAGACCAAGACCCATGCTAGGTACTGTGTCCCACTGGCTCCTTGTTTTGCATCAGGTGGACCTTGGTGAATTTTCCTTGAAATCCTTTACCTCCATGTTTTAAGATAAGAGATCATCTCTGTTTGAACTGTTGGTTTTTTTTAAGATTTTATTTATTTATTTTTAGAGAGAGGGGAAGGGAAGGAGAATGAGAGGGAGAGAAACATCAATGTGTGATTGCCTACTGTGTGCCCCCTACTGAGGACCTGGCCAACAACCCAAACATGTGCCTTGACCTGGAATCAAATGGCAACCTTTGCTTCACAGGTCCACACTCAATCCACTGAGCTACACCAGCCAGGGCTGAGCTGTTTTTTTCTTAAACAAATCCTCAAGGTGGAGCTAAAGGTTAAGGGTTGAGAACTCAAGCAAAAGATAAAAGAGTTGAGATAATTAAGGACAACAGGAGAAAAAAATGGGTGGCTTGTTTTTAACTTTGGCTTTTCAACTGCAATTGCTTTCTGAGAGCCTAAACAAAACCTTTTGCTGGATAAACAAGAGCCTGAACTGACTTGGCTACAAAGATAAGGGGTGCTTCCTCTCTCCTGTTCAAATCCCATGCATTCTTAGGCAACTAAGAATCTCTGAGGAAACGTCAGTAGGTATCCCCTCACAAAATGCAAGAGCCCCATAGAGAATTCCCGCTCAACTGTAATTAAATAATTGACTTGTCCAGGGACATGCTCATAAATGTTGGTTACCTAGTGCTCCCAGCCCTCACAGCTGTATTAGACAGCTGGGGAGAGAAGCAGACACATCAGAGGGTTGAGGTGACTCAGAAAGTGACAACCCCTTGGAGCTCAACTCCTAAGCAGCACAATTCAACCTACTACACAATTCCCTAGAAATTTATTCAGATTCTACAGATTC
Source organism: Tonatia bakeri (assembly GCA_004024845.1). Classification (NCBI taxonomy): domain Eukaryota; kingdom Metazoa; phylum Chordata; class Mammalia; order Chiroptera; family Phyllostomidae; genus Tonatia; species Tonatia bakeri. Next base: position 17,690 of record PVIA01014469.1, read on the forward strand.
CAACCCCCCCAAAAAAAAGAAAATCAAGAATTTTTAAACATCACCATCAAGTATTCTGAAAACAAAAAATTCCATATACTTGCTAAGTTTTTTGCCAAAAGAGCAATAAAATAAAAAATTCCTTTCACTCATACAGCTAAATTCATAGAAACATGAACTCATATTTGTATTAATTCTCTTTGAGCATCTTAACCATTTTTTATTTTCAATTACAGTTGACATACAATATTATATTAGTTTCAGGTGTACATCCCAATGATTAGACATTATATAACTTACTAAGTGATCATTCTGATACATCTTGCACGCAGTACACATCTCACAGCATACATAGTTATTAAAAATATTGACTATATTTCCACCCTGGCTGGTGTAGCTCAGTGGGATTGAGCGCGGGCTGCGAACCAAAGCATCGCAGGTTCAATTCCCAGTCGGGGCACATGCCTGGGTTGCAGGCCACGGCCCCCAGCAACGCACATTGATGTTTCTCTCTCTCTTTCTACCTTCCTTCCCTCTCTAAAAAAATAAATAAATAAAATCTTAAAAAAAGATATATTATTTTAAAAATTCTTTTAAAAAAATGTTGACTATATATCCTATGCATGTATTCTTACCTTTTTAAGAAGTTGTTGAGTTTGTTTAATTTAATCCACCTCTAACAGTTAAGCTATAATAGCCTCTTTGTCAAAAATCCATTTTTAAAAATTAACAATAAAGGGTGAACAATCACAACACACAGACAAGAAGGAACAAAGGATTGTGTGGTTTTCACTCAATTCTAATAAAAGATTGTGTACCAGAGTTAAATAGTAAAAGTGTGCCCCGGATGCTGTGGCTCAGCAGATTGAGTGCCAGCCTATGAATCGAAAGGGCAGCGGTTTGATTCCTGGTCAGGGCATATGCCTAGGTTGTGGCAGGGTCCCCAGTTCTAGGTGTGCAAGAGGCACTGATCAATGTATCTTTCCCACATTAATGTTTCTCTCCCTCTCTTACTCCCTCCTTTCCCCTTCCCCTGAATAAATAAAATATATTTTTAAAAAGTGTACCTACCATTCCTGAATTATTGCTGGGGACAAACTTACATCTACTTACAATTTCATAGAACTCTGTCAAAGTTTCCTACATCATATTTGTTGAGACTTGTGAAAACAAAAAGTTACAAAAATTAAAACTTTCTGGTATTTCCTATCCTATGGAAAATCGGCCAAGATTAAAATTTAAAGCAAAGTAAGAGCATTATGTTCCATTTTGTTTTTAATTATTCCAGATTTACTACTTACTAGGTTAAAAATCTTAATAAACATATTATAGGGACAGAAGTTCATATTCACATAGATTTTTTTCACATAAAAGACCTAAGATTAGAAACTCAGAAGTCTAACAGCTCTTCAGGCATTACACACAACACACACACACACACACACACACACACAATTATACAAGTCTTTCCTTAAAAAAATAAGTAAAAACCAAACTATATAAACTCTCAATCTCTGTCTTGTTCTTTTTTTTTTAATTTTTTTTCTTCTAAGATGATATCAATCCTCATAAAAACAGTTTAACTAGTATGATTTAAAGGTTGTCAAAATGTCATCCAAAATGATTTCCCTCACAGAACAGCTGCCACCAAGCACGATTCTCCTCCCAGTAGACTTATTCTTCTGGACTAAGGGAGAAGTTGGTAAACTATTACAGCATACAGCCCGACTGAGGCTCTCTACCTATATTTGTACACCCCATAAGCCAAGAATGGTTTTTATATTTTAAAATGGTTAAAAAAAAAACAACAGGAATATCTCATGATGTAAAAGTTTCATATAATTCAATTTGTGTCCATAAAAAAAGCTTCATTAAAACACTGCCACACTTACTTATTTACATAATGTCTATGGCTACTTTTCCAATGGCAGAATTCAGCATTTACAAGAGACCATATGAGACACTCTAACAGTTTTACATTGCTGCTCAGAGGACTCCAAAATACAGTGATACAGTTATAACTTGATAGCTTTTCCAGGACTACACTTACCACCATATATTTTATTTTTTATTGCCAGTGCATACCCTTCAAGTCAAAACAAAAAAAGAAGATAAGTAAGCATTAAAAGTCATACTTTTAAGATACAATGGAGGGTAGATAAACTTGTTATCAAATTAGATAGCAAACTATTATGTTTATTATGCAATGACACTACAGCTGTGCTGAAAGAATACACATCAACAAATTAAACACTCATCACAATCAACCAGACTAAGCACTTTTCACAAAATTTCCAATTCACAGGAAACCAGTCAGAAAAATTAGAAAATTTAAGTACATTTCATCACAGCTGAATTTCTTCACAAAAATAAAGAGGATGCAACCACAGTAAGCTTCTGAATGGCTCATTTGTTAGCCAAGAAAAGAAAGCCTTTATCAATGGTGAGTTAATTAAATCATACTTGACTATAGCAGCTAAAGAAATGTGTGTAGAGAAAATAAATTTATTTAAAATTATATGCCTTTCAGCAGAGTAAATGAAAGAGTTGAAGACATTGGTAACAATGGGGAAAAAAAAAAAACCTATTTTATTTATCAATTTAAAATAGTCACAGTACCGCCCTGACTACTGAGTCAGGTGGTAGGGCATCATCCTGCAAAGTGAAAGGTTGCAGGTTCAATTCCCAGTCAGGGCATATGCCTGCATTGCGGGTAAGTCATAGGGTGGGTGCCCATGCAAGAGGCTACCGATAGATTTTTCTCTCTCTCATCGATGTTTCTCTCCCCCCCCCTTTCTCCCTTCCCCTCTCTCTAAAAATAAAATCTTTTTAGCCATGGCTGATAGCTTGAGTGCCAGCCTGTGAAACGAGAGGTCGCTGGTTCAATTCCCAGTCGAAGCACATGCCTGGGTTGTGGGCCAGGTCCCCCACTTGAGGGTGTGAGACAGGCAGCCAATATATGTTTCTCTCATACATCAATGTTTCTCTCCCTCTCTTTCTCCTTCCCTTCCCCTCTCTCTAAAAGTAAATAAAATCTTAAAAAAAAAAAAATAGAAGATGAACATCCTGATTTGCCCTATCACTAAAAGTTGGCAGCCTTAGCAGTGATAAAGTTTACTACAACTTTATCAAGCTGAAATTTTTCCAGATGAGAACCACCCTAACCACTAATTGAATGATAGAAAGCTTTGGAAATTAGGATTTCCTTCAGACTTGATAATGTCCATAATTAATTTAATCTAAAATCAAAAAGCAAAACAGTGATTACACATATAATTTATACTACACCAAAAACATTTCAGTGAATACTAACACAGTGTGAATCACAATTAACGTGAGGATGTCAAGAAGTATACACTTCCTTTGCTGTCAAGAGTTAAAACCACCCTGGTGGTATGGCTCAGTGGATTGAGTGCCAACCTGCAAACAACCAAAGGGTTGCTGATTGGATTCCCAGTCAGGGCACCTTTCTGAGTTGTGAGCAGGTCTCCAGCTGTGGGCATGCAAGAGGCAACCACACATCCATGTTTCTCTCCCTCCCTTCCCCATTCTCTAAAAAGAAATAAAAATTTTTAAAAGAGTTAAAACCACACAAAAGATGTCCATTCCCAGAAATAAGTGAGAGAAATGCTGGTGATGATGTGGAGAAAAGGGAATCTTTGTGCACTACTGGTGAAATTAACAACTGGTACAGCTGGCTGGTGTGGCTCAGTGGATTGAGTGCCGGCCTGTGAACCAAAAGGTTGTGGGTTGAATTCCCAGCCAGGGCACATGCCTGGGTTGCAGGCCAGGTTCCCAGTTGGGGGCATGTGAGAGACAATCGATTGATGTATCTCTCACACATTGATGTTTCTCTCCCTCTCTTTCTCCTTTCCTTCCCTTCTCTTTAAATAAAATCTTTAAAAAAAAAATAAATTGGTACAGCCACTACAGAAACAGTATGGATGTCCTCAAAAAATTACAAATAGAACCATATGATCCAACAATTCCACTTCTGAGTACAGCAGGGCCTTGAATAACATGGTTTCTTTCACCATCATTTCACTATAACACTGGTGAGATGCCATAAAAACTTACTCTTGTTTATGTTCATTAGCCTATAGTAAAATTGCCAGTTTGCTTAGTCTCAGAACCTATTGGTGACGTTAAGTGAGGACTTGCTGTATCTACATAACACCCTATTTTGCCTCTTGGCTCACAAAACCTAAAACATTTACTATCTTGCCCTCTACAGAAAAAATCTGCCAACCCCTGGGTTAAAACATTATCTCTTAACTGACTAGCTATACAATCTTGGACATCAATTAACTTCTCTAGCTCTTTGTTTCCACATTTATAAAATGAGTGAGATTGAAGAAAATCTCTGTGGTACCTTCCAACTCTTAAATAATAATACTTTTTATATTCACTTTGTATGATAATGTTTTGAATGGAAGTTTAGGCTGGTTTATGAAATATGAAAAAATGTCCAGGCCCTGGTTGGCGTAGCTCAGTGGATTGAGCGCAGGCTGCGAACCAAAGCATCGCAGGTTCGATTCCCAGTCAGGGCACATGCCTGGGTTGCAGGCCACGGCCCCCAGCAACCACACATTGATGTTTCTCTCTCTCTTTCTCCCTCCCTTCCCTCTCTAAAAAAAATAAATAAATAAAATCTTTTAAAGAATCTAAAAAAAAATGTCCTACTATGCAAAGTATGAGGAAATACTTTGTTAAAATATCAACAAATGCCACTGGGACAACAAGCAAAAGAATAAGATGGACCCTTATCTTACATCATACACAAAAATTAACTCAAAATTTTTATCAATAGCCTAAATGTAAGCACTAAAATGATAATACTTTTAGAAGAAAATATTTGGGAAATCATCACAATTTTCAGTTTTGTCAATGCAAGCAACAAAAGAAAAAGAGATAAATAGGATTCCAAAATTAAAAACTTTTGTATATCAAAAGACCCTATCAATATAGAGAAAGACAACCCTCAGAATGAAATATCTGCAAATCACGTAAATGACAGTGAACTAATATCTAGTGTGTGTGAGTGTGTGTGTGTGTGTGTGTGTGTGTGTAAAGAACTCTTACAGCTCAACAACAAAAAAACAAAGCAGTCAATTCAAAAACGAGCAAAGGACTTGCTAATAGTTATAAGGTTTATTTTTGGAGTGAAATTTTCTAAAAATGATTGTGGGGATATTACACAACTGTAAATATACTCGTGAATTTTATGGTATAAGTATTACATCTCAAAACTTATTTTTTTAATCACAAGGGAAAGTCTTATGAATAAATGTTGAACAGCAGCATCCTGATGTCACAATATTAAGGTTCAAACGATCCGCAATTTTATCTCCGCAATTTTATCTTGACTACAAAAAAAAATTGTATCACTTCTCTGGACTACATTTTACTCATTTGTATATTCTCATAGTGATTTTAAAGTCAATGAGAACTTCAACACAATTAAACAATGAACACCAAGTAACATCTAAACTCCTTAACTTACCATAAAAAAGACCTCAGTACTCTGGATTCACTACTGTTGTAGGTTAGACTAAATATGCTCCCCAATTTTTGTATCTGGACCTTTTGCATTTACAATTGCCACTGCTCTAGCATCTTGTCCCTGCCTTTGTATTCCATAAATTCATCAACATCATTCTCCCTAATCTCCTCTATTGAAATCCTCCTTATTCTTAAAAGTCTAGTGTTATCAGGAGCCTGTCTTGATGTCCTTGCTGGGTAAACGCTGGCCTTCTTCTAAATGCCAAAAGATTCTGTATGTAATTCTCTTACGGTGCATATAGCAATCAAGTTCTCATCACACTGGACAGATTCGTCAACACACTCACAATTCTCCTCAAGGTTAAAGCTACACTAACAGTGCCTTGCATTTTAAAGAGTGATGGTCTCTTATTCATTATTTCCTAATTTCCACATAAGTACCAAATAGCCCTGACCCTCGAGGTTAGCTAATTAGCTATGGGGATGCACCTGACCAAAAGTTCACCAGTCCTACAGACTAGCCATCAGCCTATGAGGAAAAAGCTTGCTGAAGAGCTTAGCCCAGCCTTGACTGGTATGGCTCAGTGGGTTGGGCATCATCTCACAAACCTAAAGGTCTTCAGTTTAATACCAGGTCAGGACACACGCCTGGATTGCAGGCCAGGTCCCCTCTTCACCGTTTGGGGGCAAGTGAGAGGCAACTGGTAGATGTATTGACATTGACGTTTCTCTTCCTCTCTTTATTCCTCCCTTCCTCTCTCTCTAAAAATAAACAAAACATTTTTAAAAATTTAAAAAAAAAAAAAAAAGCTTAGCCCAACAAGAATGACAGATTCTCTCTTGGATGTACAAATGCACTCTCTTACCCTCAAAACTGGATGGGAAGTGGGAAACAAGAACAGAAACTAAAACATTTCCAGAGAATAGGTCACAAAATAGCACAAACCATACGTGAGAAGAAACCGTAAGGTAAAAGAAAGCATATACAAAGAAGAGGATGGAGTCAAGGGTTGGGTAAGACAGGAATGGTATAGCCAGTGATGAAAAAAGACATTAAGAAACCCCAATGTAGGGGGAGTATGACAAATGCTCATGTTAAAAAGAATCTAAGAAAACAGTCTCTACAGCTTAAGTGGATCCTTCCAGTTCCTTAACTACATCCCAGTCTTTCTGAGGCCTGGATCCATACCTATTCATTCTGGATCAATGTGGGATTTCAACTTGCTTTTTTACCATGTGGACCTACACAATAAGCATCCAATTCTTATAGAAATCCAAACATCTCCTTTTTACCTATGACAGAAAGAAGCATAACATAAAATAATAACCCTTCTAGGCAGTCACCTCCTTGAAAGCAAAGAATGCATTTATTCAATTTAGGATTGCCAGAAGTACCTGGAACTGTGCCTTTCATAAAGCTCAGTACTCAATGCATTTGCTGTGGAAATACTAAATATCCAGATTGTTCTAAGACAGAAGCAATCTAAACACAGAGGAAAATTCAGAGACAAAAAACTATTCCTCTGTAAATAAGGGGGTCTAAAGCAGTGGGAGAGATACTGATCCTAATCCGTATCTACTAGTGACCTAGACATAAGTCAATCGGGGCATTACATTCCCCTGGCTATAACTGGATCAAAGACCACACATGGTTCTTCTGGTCAATGACAACCAGATTCAGCTGGTTTTGTTTGAGTTGTTGCAAGAAGAGTTCTTTCTACTCCATTTACACTGGAAGAAAAGCAATTATAGCTATTTCAGCAACCTTGCTACCATATGAAACCTAAAGATCAAATCAGCACACAGTGGAAAGCAGATCTGAGATCAGAACTAGGTCCCAGTGACATCATCTAAACTACAAAAGCCTTGCCTCAAGCCAGTGTTTCCCCTGGATGTTTTGGTAACATAAGACAAAATATTCTCTTTTTAAACCAATTTGGGTAGGGTTTTCTGTCACTTGCAGCCAAGACTCTTAACATATATAGAAACTCCCCCAAAATCCATATTTTTAGATAAAAAAATTAACCTATATTCCAATATCCCCACACAATAATTATTTCTGTTCCGTCTAGTTTATATACACAGGTCATTCAATTTTAAACTGATAATTGCTCTATTCTAAAATGATCCTCGTCACCACATCCCCCTAACATAGGCCTGTAGTCCTTCTGCAAGCATCATGGGTATCCTTGGGCACAACCAGCCCTTGACCCCATTCCTGGTGGGAGCCCTTACCCAACAAGGGACTTCACCTCTGCTGAGGACATCAAGCTCTTGCCCAGAACATAGCCCTTAACTTTATAAAAAGCTTTTACCACCTCTGTAAGATCAAGTCAATACAATCTGGGATTTCAAACCAGTTTTGGTACCAAAATAACTTATGTCAAAGTTCAGACAATTGAGCCCAACCAATAATTTCCACCATACAAAAGCAATAATATCCCCACAATGACCTATGTTCCTTGTCTAAATGTCCTCAACTCTGGTTTCTTCCATAGTGTCACTGTCCAAATCTTTTTCATTATGCCCAAGAAAATAATCATTTTCTTGTTACCAAACCCCAGGCTTCCTCAATCTTTTTGAACAAGGCTCTTTCTACTTGTTTACCTTGACTTAAAACCTGGCTCTCCCCTTACAGATCTCCTCACAGTTCTCTCTTTACTGCACTCCATACCCCCATAGTGCCAGGAGTGACTGGCAATCACTTGTCTTTCTACTGCAGCTTGCAGATCATAATCATTCTCCTTTATGGTCGTACCTTCCAGAGGTATCTTCTTATCACTAGCATCTTTTGATCCTTTAGCTGTACCTCCTCATTCACAGAAACCTAAGAGAGCCTACTTCAGTCTTCTCTACTAAATCTCTTATTACAATGCTGGGAAATTTCAATGTCCATGAAAGATGACCCATCCAATAGTAATTGGATTCATGTACATTAAAATTCATAGTTCCAAAGATTTTTAGCTCAATTCTATTTTAGACACCTATTCTTCAGTTCTTTACTCTGGATCTTGTCATCATTTGAAACTGCTTCTCCTTGATTACTCCAGTAGTTCACAAAAATCTGTTTTTCCTTCTTTTTTTATTGATTATGCTGTTACAGTTGTCCCATTTTCCCCCTTCACTCCCCTCCACCCTGCACACCCCCTCCCACTCACATTCCCCCCTTTAGTTCATGTCCATGGGTCATAAGTTCTTTAGCTTCTACATTTCCCATACTATTATTACCCTCTCCCTATTTTCTACCTATTGTCTATGCTACTTATTCTCTGTATCTTTCCCCCTCTCTCCTCCTCCCACTCCCCTGTTGATAACCCTCCATGTGATCTCCATTTCTGTGGTTCTGTTCCTGTTCTAGTTGTTTGCTTAGTTTGCTTTTGTTTTAGGTTTGGTTGTTACTGTGAATTTGAAGTCTTTTTTTACTGTTCATATTTTTAATCTTCATTTTCTTAGGTAAGTCCCTTTAACATTTCATATAATAAGGGCTTGGTGATGATAAACTCCTTTAACTTGGCCTTATCTGAGAAGCAATTTATCTGCCCTTCCATTCTAAATGAAAGCTTTGCTGGATAGAGTAATCTTGGATGCAGGTCCTTGCCTTTCATGACTTGGAATACTTCTTTCCAGCCCGCCCCTTCTTGCCTGCAAGGTCTCTTTTGAGAAATCAGCTGACAGTCTGATGGGAACTCCTTTGTAGGTTACTGTCTCCTTGTCTCTTGCTGCTTCTAGGATTCTCTCCTTCATTTTTACCTTGGCTAATGTAATTATGATGTGCCTTGGCATGTTCCTCCTTGGGTCCAACCTCTTTGGGACTCTGTGAGCTTCCTGGACTTCCTGGAAGTCTA
>PVIA01014470.1:0-26923 GCA_004024845.1 Tonatia bakeri
GGTTGGGGGTGCAGGTGCCCATGGCAAGACCTCCACGCCCACAGCAAGGCCTCCACCCCCACGGTAAGGCTTCCCTTAGTCCGGCAGACTGGGGTACTCACTGTTCCCTGGGAAGTTTGTGGGTGCCCACAACTCCGGTGCTTCTGCTTCTCAAACCTTGTTGTCTGGGGAGGGAGCGGCGACTCCACTCTCCCGGGTGCCCTGAGACAGACCCAGGCGCACCAGCCTGCTCTCCATGCCTATCACAGGGCCCTTATTATCCCGAAGCCGTCCTCTTACCATCCATTTATTCAATGTCTAGATAGCTTGATGTCCTATTTTCATAAATGTTGTGATATCGGTGGTCCTGCTCTGTTCCTCTTCAGATCCGCCAAATCCTCCCCCATGCACTGGGGAAGGGGATCACGATTCCTCCAACAAGGCCGCCATCTTCCCCTGAATCCCCAGCTTGAAAATATTCTAAAGGACTATTAAGAACAATTGAATACCAACAATTTGGATTACTTAAAACAAGTGACAAAAAGTCCTAAAAACATGCAACCTATCAAGTCTAAATCAAAAAGAAATTAAAAAGATCATACAGACCAAAAACAAACAAAGACATTTAATCAGTAATCATAAACCTCTCATCAAAATAAAGCCCAGGAGAAGATGGCTTCATGGGTTAATTCTACCAAATATTCAAAAATATTAATACCCATCCTCTTTATGTTCTTCTAAATAATAGAAAAAGGAACTTTTAAACTCATTTTATGAGGCTGTGATACCAAAACCAAACATTCCAAAAGAAAGAAAACTACAGGCCAATATACCTGATTAACACAGATGGAAAAATGCTCAGTAATATACTAGCAATATAAATCTAACAGCACATTAAAAGGATCATACACCATGACCAATTAGGATTTATCTTTGGAATGCAAGAATGGTTTATCACATGCACATCAATCAATGTGTTGCACCACATTAACAGGATGAAGGATAGAACTCACCTGACCATCTCAATAGATTTAGAAATACAATTTGTCAAAACTTAAAATATTCCTAATAAAAATTCTCCAAAAAAATAAGAATAGGAGGAATTTTTTATAACATCCCATTGAGATGGCTTGGGCTTCTGACAAATTTATCTCAATGCAATAAAGGCCATATATGAAAGCATGAGCTAACATCATACTGAATAACAAAAAACTTAAAGATTCTCCTCAAAGATGAGGAACAAAGTAAGGATCACCACTCTGGCCACTTCTATTCAATACATTACTAGAAGTCCTAGCCTTGGAAGTTAAAACAAACAAATAAGCAAAATGGAACCAGGGACTTGGAAAAAAAACAAACAAACTGACAGTGACCAGAGAGGAGGGGGAAGGGGGTACAGGAGAAAGAAGGGGGAGAAGCAAGAAAAGAAACATGAATACAGAGCTCATAGATACGGACAATGTGGGGGGATTGACTATGGGAATGGATAGGGACAGGGAAGGAGTGAGCAATGTCCATACTACTCAAAGTCATCTACAGATTCAATGAAATATCCATAAAAAAAATCCCAATGGCACTTAAAAAAAACAGAATACAAAAAAAAAATCAATCCTAAAATCCATTAGGAACCACTAAAGTCCTTGAATATCCAAAGCAATTCTGGTCAAAAAGAAATAAGTGAGAGGTATCATACTTCCTGAATTAACAATATTTTACAACGTTACAGAAATAAAAACTATGAAACTGACATAAAAACAGACACACAGATGTACAAAACAGAATAGAGAGGTCAGGAATAAACCCACACGTATACATTCAGTTGATCTTTGACAAGTATGTAAAGAATACACATAAGGCAAAGGATGGTCTGTGACAAATAGTGGTGGGAAAACTAGGTGTCTACATATAAAAAATAAAATTGGACCTTTATCTTAAATCAAACACAAAAATCAATTTCACCTAGATTAAAGACTTAAATATATCTATAACTACAAAAATCCTAGAAAAAATTAGGGAAAATGCTTCATGACTTTGGTGTTGGCAATGATAACTTGGATATGACACCAAAAGCACAGACAACAGAAGAAAATATAGACAAATAGGATTATATCAACTAAAACACTTCTGCACAGAAAGGGAGTCAATTAACAAAGTGAACAAGTAACCTATGAAATGGAAGGAAATACTTGTAAATCGTATCTTTGATAAAGAATTAATATTCAAAATATATTCAAAACACAGGCAACTCTATAACAAAAGAACAAAAAACCTAATATAAAATTGCAGAAACAACCTGAATAGATATTTCTCCTAAGAAGACATACAAATGGCCAACAGGTATATGAAAAAATGCTCAACATTATTAATAAAGGAAATTCAAAAGAAAACTATGAGATATAACCTTACACATATTATGACAGCCATAATCAAGATAACAATAGATAGAGGCCCACTCTAAGACACATCATAATTAAAATGTCAAAAAAATAACAATAGATATTAAGGGTTGGTGAGGATGTGAAGAAAAAGAAACAATTGTACACAGTTATTAGGACTATAAATTGGTACAACCACTATGGAAAAAATATAAATTTCCCTCCAAATTTTTAAAATAAAATTACCATATGATACAGAAATCCCATTTCTGGATACATATATATAATTCGAAAGGACTTGAAATCAGGGACTTGAAGAGATATCTACATTCCCATGTTCATTGCACCTTCATTCATAATAGTCAAGTCATGAAAGGGGCTTAACTAAGTATCCATTGACAGATGAATAAAGAAAACAGGATATTTACACACAGTGGAATAGTATTGAGCCTTAAAAAAGAGGAAATTCTGTCATGTATGATAACATGGATAATCTTGAAAGTAATTATGCTAAATGAAATAAGGTGACAGGGAATAAATACCACATGATTTATTATATGAGGATGCTAAAATAGTCTTACTAATGGAAGCAGAGCATAAAATGGTAGTAAATCAGGGGTTAGGGTAAGAGAACAGGGAAATTTCAATCAATAGGTAAAAAGTTTCCCGTAGGCAAATGAAATAACCTAGAGCTCTATTACACAGCATAGTACCTATAGTTAACAATACTGGATTGTATACTCAAAACTTGCTAAAAGGGTAGAACATAGATTCAATGTTCTAGTTATAAGAAAAATAAAGAGGGTAGAAGTAAACTTTTGGAGTGATGGATACATTTATAACATGGATTGTGATTGTTCATTGGTGAATACATATCTACAAACTCATCAAGTTGTATACATTAAAAAGTACAGTTTTGTGTATGTCAATCATACTTCAATAAAGTACTTTAAATAAAAAAATAAAATGTCTATAGGTAGTTTTTAATCTATTCCCACTTACAGAAATAAAACCATATTTGTACTGTTTACATAACAAGGTATACCAATAATTCAAAGAACTGATAACCTCGGTATTATAAAGAATCTAAGAGATGAAAGCTCTATGTTGTTTTATTAGTTTATGGTGGTAAAAACAAATACCATATCATCTCATATATAAGTGGAACCTAATCAACAAAACAAACAAGTGAGCAAAATAGAACTAGATACATGGAAATAAAGAACAAACTGATAGTAACCAGAGGGAAGGGAGAAAGGGGATAATGGAGGACAAAAGGGGAAGGGTCATTATGGAACTTGTGTAAAGGACCCATGAACAAAGACAACAGGAGGGTGAGGATTGAATGTGGGAGGTGGAGATGGGTAGGGATGGGGAGAATAATGGGGCAAAAATGGGGACAACTGTATTTCAACAACAATAAAAATTATTATTATAAAAATGAAATGTATTTAAAGTTATTTACTACATCTAAAATTAAAAGACAATAAAACATGTTATTCTCACTATGTGAAGTAAGATGTTTTATATAAACATAATTAAAAATTTGAGAACATATAAATAAAAGAATTATCTCTAATTGTCATAAAAGGTATATATATCAAACTACCAGAAAATAATTCCATTTCCAATTCATCCACAAAAACTAAACAATGCTAAGATATAAATTCAACAAAATTAGTAAAGCATTTATGGAATAATATATATTATTATTGACTGATTTAAAATATGTTTTATAACAGGAGAAATAAATCATGTTAATGGGCAAAATGGTTTGATAAGATTATATGTCTCTTTTCTTAAATTTATATAGAAATTCAATACAATTTTAATCAAAACCTCAATCATTTTTTCTGGGAACTTATAAATGTGGTTCACAACTCTGAATATAAATGTAGAAGCAAAGAAAATAAAACAATGTTTAGAAATACAATGTGGAGGGATTTGTTTATGAAAACTTCTTAAAAGCAGCTAACATTTACTGAGTACTTGTTATGTGTTTGAATTGATGCTATTCTAAATACTTTACATAATTTAACTCATTTAGTCCTCATCCTAATATTTCAGATGAGGAATATTTGACAAGAATAAATTACATTGTTTTTTAGGGGCAAATAATAGTCAGGGGCAGGATTTGAAAATAAGTACTCCAGTTTTTGTGTCTATGTTCTTAATAAATTTGTGATACTTCTTTTAATCATGACTTAGTAGAAAATGTAAGGCAGAGGCTATAGGCACATTAATAGAAATATTGGCAAAGGAAAGAGTTCAAAGACATATGGGTAATACATATAATAAACTGCAATAAAAATCAATGCAATAGAAAGTCCAAGATGGTGGGAGAATAGGTAGAAGTTACACCCACCTTCTCCCACAACCAAACTGGAATTACAACTAAAATATTGAACAATCACTCTGAATAACCAACTGAAGACTAACAGAACAGAAGTCTTATAGCCAAAGATTCAAAGGAGAGGAGCCACATTGAGCCTGGTAGGAAAGGCAGAGATGAGAAAAAGGCTAACCCCACTCCCAGTGGCTGCTGCTGAGATTCTGGAGCAATACTTCAGCAGTAGAAGTTCTTCCTGAGGAGTATGGGGCCTCATCCCCACCCCAGTCTCACTAGCCCAGAGAACCAGAGCTGAGGATAAGCATCAATATAATATTGGCTGTGAAAATCAGCCGAGGTTCTGCCTGTCAGGGAGAGACAGGACTCTGCTAGAAACTCAGGTACTCTCTTAAAGATCCAGTGCACAAAATCTAGTTTGTAGATACTAACCACTGGAATCTGGCAAAAGTGTTGGAAACTTCCCTGCCTGGTTTCAGGAGCTGTAACCCGCCATGGTTAAGGCTGAGTGAGAGACCTACGGACCGGGAGACACTAAGGAGACAAAGCTTATCTCCCTGACAGGAGCGCCACTTCTGCTCCTCATCTGGCCCCCATTGGTTGGTCGATTAGCCAATGATGGGTAACATTCCTCAGAGGAAGATGGACCTAAGACAGGCATAATTACGTGGGAAGGCCCTCAGGGAAGGACTTGGATGGCTGTGGAAAATGGGGGTGATCGACCCTCGCCCTTCGGCTTTGACAAAGCCTGCATCCTCATTCTGCTTGCGAGAAGTCTCAAACCTCTCGGCTGCCTTGTCTCCTCTGCCTGACTCAAGCCTGTAACAATGACAAGGGATGGTGCAGCCCTATGCTCGAAATGGTGGGATTCCCAGGGTAATCAGGCCTGAAAAAGGATATGTAAAATCCTGTGAAACCTGCTTTGCCAAGGATGCTCTTAATTAGATTATGAAGGCCCGGGCAGGAAATGAATTTAGCCCCTTAAGTTCTGTAGTTTTTTAGGTGATAAGACCCCAACTCAGTGTGACCCCTTTTTAGCTCTTTGAACGTTATCTATTTGTTTGATTCTCACTGCCAGACAATGGTTAATAAGCTGTATCTGTATTCCTACCCAAAACAACCTAATAAAAGCCTGTTCAGGCAGTGGTGCGGGGCGCTCTCCTTTGAGAGAGTGGCCAGGATAATCTGAGGCACCCTTCCCTTGAGACGGTAGCTGTGCAGTCCCTATTCCTCCACAGGACTTGGTAGTCCATGTGTATATGTCTCTCGTATCTCGACCACCCACAGTGCCACAGATATTGCTGGACCACTGGAATCTGGCAAAGGGAAGGTGAAGTGGACTAGAGTCCTGAAAAAAAGACTGGGGTTGTTGTGTTCATGGACAGAACTGAAGGCACAGCCACCAGAGTACCTGCATTGAGTCTCTCTCCCATACCATAGGTGCCATTTTACTTGGGTGGAGCATTCCCCTCCATAATGCATCAGCCTGGGGGAATGCAATAGCACTATCCTTCAGACTCCCTGTCACCCCATCCTGCAGCACTCATGTTCTACAGAGGAGTCAGCTGCCTGGGCTCAGGAAGTAGAGGTCTGAGAAGCCAAGACCTTTCCCCAAAACTTCCCATGATACTGACTGACATCATCCCTCAAGGAAGATCCACTGGCTCCACTGACAAAACTCCCGGGGGCCCCACTCTGCAAAACTCAGGCTCTTCAGGACATCCAAGCACATAAAAAAATGAGATCTTACCATTTGAAACAGCATGGATGGACCTAGAAGGTATTATGCTAAGTGAAATAAGTCAGAGAGAGACAAATACCATATGACTTCACTTATATGTGGAATCTAAACAATAATATAAGCAACGGACAAAACAGAAACAGACTCAGACACAGAGAGCAGACTGATAAAAATCAATGCAATAGATAAAGATCAATGCAATGGTTGCCAGAGGGAAAGGGAGATGGGGAACTGAATGAAAAAGGTGAAGGGATTAAGAAATACAGATTGGTAGACATGGAGATGTAAAGTACAGCATAGGGAATATAGACAATAATATTGTATAACTATGTATGATGCCAGGTGGCACTGGAAATATCAGGAGTCAACTTTGTAAAGTATATGATTATCTAACTATTATACTATACCCCTAGAAGTAATACAAAATAACATTGGATGTAAAAATATATATATACTTCTGATTAAATAAAAAAAAGTTTTAAAGATCACTGTAGCTTTTTTTGTTTTATAATGTACATTTTTCATGTTGCTATAATTTACTTGTAATTTATCATATTTTTCGTATGTGCTCAATATTCCACAGAATGGATGTAACATCATTACCTATTTCTATTATGATTGTATAGATTATTTGCAGTTTTTCTATTATTAACAATATTTATGGTAATATACAACATTTACTGAGGGCTTTTTTTATGACAGACTACGCTTTAAATGCTTTATGTGTATGATTTAAGTTCCAAAACATTTTTGGTTAATTCTAGTTATTTTAACAAACAAATCACAAAATTTAATGGCTCAATAAAAGTAAGTTGTTTCTTCTTTTTTTATTTTCAGAGTGTTTATTAAAACTTGGGACAGTGAAACAAGGAAGAGTGTAGAATAGAAGTAACAGTAGAGAGTCTAGGGAGGGCTGCTTTGACTCAGATTAATTAAAGTCAGAGAAAAGGGGGACTTGGACACAGGTTCAGAATATTAACCTGGGATGAGCTGCTGCTGCCCATTGCTCCCCTAGTTGTCAGTTTCATGGGGTCACTTAGAGTTTAGATTATGCATGCGCATGGATGAAGAAGAAGGGGAAGGGGAAGGCCTAAGCATGCTCCTGGGAGGCAGAACAGACCAAAATGTGTTTCTTCTTAAATCACATAAATCCTAAATAAATATTTCCAATCAGCAGATAACTATGTTACAAGTGGTATTTCAGAAACACAAACCCAGACTATACCATGAGAGATGGACAATCTTAAACACATTTTTATTACTTTTTATGGTTTTGTAAGTTTTTAAAAAATTATTTTGTTAAGTGAATGAACCAAAAGAGGAATTATTGTGATAAAGGTTATGGATACTTTACTGACACTTGGTTTTTAAAGTGCTGACTATTCTAGCAAAGAAAGAACATAAAAATTTGCCAAACCACTGCCAGCATTTGGTACTTTATATATTTAAGTACACCTTCAAATCATATAGGTGAAAATGATATCTATTTTTTAAATTTTGTTTTGGCTTGTAGTGGGGTCAAACATTTTTACATGTGTTTAATATTTCCTTTTATTAATGTATTCCCATATACATATTAAATTCTATTTTAATTGATCATTACAGAATATTAAATGAATGACTGCTCTGGATTTCAGATATAAAGTGTTTTTCTTCCTTCACTGCAGAAGACAAGTTCTACAAGAGCAGAAACTTTGTCTTGAATATACATACAAGTTCTACAACTGAAGTAGGTCCTTAATAAATGTTTTTAACTCTTTGAATTTATAGCCACAAAGTTTAATTGTGCATCTCATACTTACTATGTGTAAGAATTCCAAAGATCCAAAACCCTGTAATTTAGTAGAAATAAACCAACTGACAACATAATAAAAGCTGGTGGGTTCCATAGGAGATCAGTTATCTTTTTTGCTGACATGAGTATTTCACATGTCTTGCTAGCTCCATTTCCAAAGTTCAAACATGGAGTGGCTAGAGGGGGAAACATGGAATAAAAACTTCTGGGAAGATTTAAGATGGTTTTGAATTGATTTGTCTGGGGTAAGAAAATGAGACTGCTGAATTCTGGAGCAGAATGTTCTTCATTTTGCTTTGAGAAGATAAATCAGACAACTGACAACTGCCTCTGGAAGCAACCACATTGGTACAAATAACCCCTACTATATTGAAAACAGGGTACACAGATAGAAACTGACTAGTTTTAAACCTTAGCTTGTGAGAACTATGGGACATCTCAGCAACAAAGAAATTACACTTTTAAACCTATTGTTAAAGTTAATCACCAGTTAACTACAGGTCAAAGAAAAAAATGTACCATTAAAAAGTATCCTCCCAACCATTCAAAAATCCACAAGTACTTTTAATTCCCAGCTCTCAAATCAAGTTGTCAATGAATTCATTGAAACTGGGTTTATAGTAAGTGTTTAAAAACAAGGTCCTCTCCACTTAGAGGAATTTCTGAATTCGTCTGCTATGCTGACTACATAAATTCATTCAATACTGATGTTTTACTTTGTCTTTCTTTGCCAACTCTGGACATACTATAGACAATACTACTGTGTACTTTCAATTAAATAATCTCTGAGTTCTTTTCTACATATGACATCAGGATTATGTGATTATATCTCTGCTTTTTTTTTTTAACTGAGACAGTCAAGTAGTACCTAGACTACAATTTAAATTCTGAAGTTCTTCCAACTTGGATTTATAAGCAGATTTCTATGAGCTCAGATACTCTTATTTTTGCCAGGACATTACCTCACTACATTTCTTAATCTCTTGCCTATCTGGCACAGTACTGAAACACAATATAGGAATACGATCCACTACTTGATATAAATAAATAAGAGTCACAAAATATTTCATAGACTTATCATACATATTACCTCTCATCATCATTATAGCAATTTCATGAAAGAGATGACAAGATCACAGATTGTACCTCATAGACCTTATAAGTTGTTTATAATGGTGTCTTCATTTTACAGTTGAGGAAATTGAGACCTAAGGTAGTGCATGTCTTACTAAAGGTCTTGAGGCTAAATAGTGTCAAATCCAGGACTGACGCTCCTAAACCAGTGCTTTTTCACTTTATCATATTTCCTCTTATGTATGTAGAAAATATAGGGAAAAGGAGATTATATTTGTTGTTCTAAACCAGATCAATATAGGGTATAATTGTCTTCATACAGATTGAAAATCATAATTTTAATTGAGAAAATATGTTAATGATAATATACACAAAATAAAGAATTTATGACTCAAATTGTTATTGGACTAGATCAATGTTTTTTTATCTGTAGAAAACAAGTCATTAGTAGGTTTTGAAATCAATTGTGTGGGTCACGGGAAGATTATTAATATAATAAGATAGAATAAAAATATCAGAAAGCCTGTCATTTTGTAGGCATTTTTGAAATTTTTCAGTGATATATATGTTTGTATATGTGTGTGTTACTGTAATATAAACTGCATTGTTCACCATATATCAGATAATAACTATTTGAAAATCACTGGACTACATGACATCAAGGAAACCCAGAGATTCTCCAGTTCTATAAAGCAAAAGAGGAGGAATTGTTATGAGAGCGAAGAAAAACCTTTCATGCTGCAGTTGTCACCGGAGTATAAGTTTTTAATCTAGCCTTTATTGAAGAAGGGTTCTGTTGGGTCATTCCCTGCACTTCTTTGGTACAGCTATACATATTTAAATAATGCTCAGTGGTCCTCAACCTCCCAAATCCTGACTAGGGACTCTTGCAAGAACACAGAATGACATCATTACTACTTTAATAGGCAGCTCATTTCCACTTGACAAGTTTCAAGGAAAGAGCTGACAATAGCAAGATACCTTTCCAGCTGCTAGGAAGAAGCAGCACTCAAAAAAGAGGGGCAAAGATTGTGCTGAGCAATCGGGCATACATTTGTGGTGATGGCAAAGAACATTAGAGGAGAGCCACTCAGAGGACAGCTGAGATACCCTGGAGCACAAAAAAGCCTTGAGGGAACAAAGCAGAGATGCCATCTATTTGTTTCAATCCTGCTACAGTGATTTATGAGAACATTTTCAGTTTCCCTTCATTGACTATTTGTGGTGGTTTTCACCCTAGTCCCCTATTTTAATTGCAATTTTTTTCACAAGACTAGAGATATGGGAAAAATAATAAAATGATGCAGACTGGGAATGTACTAAGGATTCAGTCACAGTATTTAGCAAATAAAAGTTTGATAAACTAATTTTGAGAAAATTTTTGCTGTAAGTGCTCACAACTTTTACATCAATCATACAGAGATCTCTTGTCTAAGAAACTTCCAAGCAATTGTAACTGACACTAGAAATTACTCAGCTTAGATAACCCATCTAATGTTAAATTTTATTCTCTATTTTATATCATTCCTTATCTAAAATTCTATGGGAGAGGTAGGGTAGGTATTGTGTCTACTATTGGGTTGGCCAAAAAGTTCATTGTTTTTGTTTCTAATAAGATGACTGTAGTAGTGCTTAGATATCCTTTACTTCATTTGAAATACTTTCTTCATTTGAAACACTTTTGTTAGATTTTATTGTGACAGCTGTGATATCAGTGTGCATTTAAAAGAAACTTACCAAAATTTGTGGATTTTTGTGTAGCCATTTCAATACTGAAGATGGAAGAAAGTACACAACATTCCCAGCATATTATGTTCTATTATTTCAAGAGAGGTAAAAATTCAACTGAAAAGAAAATAAAAACAGATTTGTGCAGTGTGTGGAGAAGATGCTGTGACTGATTGAATGTGTCAAAAAAGGTTTGTGAAGTTTTGTGCTGGATATTTCTCACTGGACGATGCTACACAGTTGGGTAGACCAAGTGGAGTTGATAGCAATCAAACTGAGACATTAATTGAGAACAAGTAACATTATATCACACGGGAGATAGCCAACATACTCAAAATATCCAAATCAATAAAGTTATTGGTGAAAATGAAAAATGTGTCTTTTATTTTATGGAAAAAAAACCCATAAGTGCTTTTTGGCCAACCCAATAAAATCTCACCTCCCAATCCCAGGACACAGCAAGTGGAAAGGCAGTTTCTTTCATACAGAAAGTGAATATGGGGGTTAGGGTGAACTGCAAATTCAAAGAGAAGCAAATAAAGGAATAGAAATCATAATAAGTAAGACTCTTGGCCAGGACATGACCTGAATTCATCTTACTGAACTTTCAGTACTGTTAGGCTGGGAGGAGGGCAGTAGTTACCAATGAGGGAGGAAAAAGCATTGATTGAGCAAACTCAGGAAGCCTGTTAGTCTTTTCTATATGTCAAATAGCCCCCACCCCACTCTTTTTCCTACTGCTCTTTGCCAGTATGTCTGGATCCCTCTCTACTTCATGGGCCTTATTCTTTCCTTTCAGGTTTCATTAATGAGTAACATGAAATAGACTCATGGGATATCCATCTCCAAGCAAAATTTTTGAGCTAGTGCATGTTTGTGCTACTGACTAGAGGTATTGTTACTCCCTTTGGAAAATGCAGGTTTTCAGATGCATCAAAGGGCATTTGGCATTTTTTCTACTCCAAGTTTACTTATTCTTTCTTCTATTCACACAACACTTGAGAAGATGTGTGTTAATTTTATGAACTAATGCCAGCTGAGAAAAACTATTGGACATACTCCAAAATATGTATCCTAAAAGATTCACTTAAACATTCTATATTATATCTTAACAAGTTCCTGTGTTGCTTTATTATTAACTCAATATGGAATATATACCACTATACCAAAGTAAAAACTATAAAATGTATCTCTCCTACCAGAATCTTAAGATTCATGTTGCAGTGTTCATTGTGTTTCCTTCACCATCCCTGGCAGAGATCCTCTCCCTTTCCTACCAGTTTCTTCAAGGTACCTGGCATTGTTGGCTTATTGGAACTCCAAATAATAAAGATCTACTTAAATAACATAAATGTCTGAACTAAACAGAAATTTGTCTCCATGTTCCAGAGATTTTCATTACTTTTAACAAGAGAGTTAAATATACATTTAGAGGTGGTAAAATTTGTGATGATTTTGGACAGTGGTAAAACTAAGGAGTGGTAGGGAATAGGTGGTTAAAACACTCCCAAATCTCCATCAGTGCATCTTCAAGCTATCTCAAATTAGTATACAGACTAAGTAAAAAACATGTAAATCCAATGTAAAAGCAACAGTAAAAGAAGTTCTTTAGTTTAGCTTTCAAACGGATGGCTACCTCTTAAGTCCTTGCTATACAGTATGTCTGGAAAAATCATGTGTTTAGGCATAAACTTCCTACATTTTTAAGAACATGAATTTTCTAGGGTGAACAAGGTCACCAGAATAGATGGGATGCAGGCTAAGATCCTTACTACAGAGGGCTCTTCAGATGCTTTCTATTTATTTATTTGTTTGTTTGTTTATATTTATTAGGATGACATTGACTAATACAATTATATAGGTTTCAGATGTACAATTTATAATACATCATCTGTATATTGTATTGTGTGAAAACAACACCAAGGCAAGTCTCCTTCCATCATCATTTATCCCCCTTTATCCTCTTCTACCTCCCATTCCCCTTTCCCTCTAGCAATTACCATACTGTTGTGCCTATGAGTATTTTCTTTTATTAACCTTTTCAACCCAGCCTCACAGCTTTTCAACCCAGCCCCACAAAAATCCTCTGCTTTGAAAGCTGACAGTTTGTTCTTTATATATGTGTCTTTGTATTTTATTAGTTTATTTTGTTCATTAGATTTCACATATAAGTGAAATCACGTGGTGCTTGTCTTCATCTGACTGGCTTATTTCACTTAGTATAATGCTCTCCAGGTCCACCCATGCTATGGCAGAAAAAAAATCATCTTTTTTTACAATCAGACCATATTCCATTGTGGAAATGCAACAACTTTTTTTTATCTACTCACCTACTGATACGCACTAGAGCTGCTTCCAAATCTTGGCTATTATAAATAACACTGTAATAAATTTAATAGTTCATATATTCTTTCAAATTAGTGTGTAAGGTTTCTTTTTAAAATTTTTATTGTATTTTCCATTACCATTTAGCACCCTTATACCCCCATCCTCTCACAATCACCAAGAGTTGTCCATGTTCATGAATCCTTTTCCTTTTTGATCAATCCCTCCACCCTCTAACCTCTTCCCCATAGCTGTCACCCTGCTCTCCATGAGTCTGTCTCTATTAAGCTTTTTAGTTCAGTTTATACATTAGATTCCACCTATGCATGAAATGATACAGTATTTGTCTTTCTATGACTGGATTATTTCACTTAGCATAATGTTCTCCATGTCCATCCATGTTGTTGCAAAGTGTAAAGTTTTGTTCTATTTTATGGCTGAATAGTATTCCATTGTATAAATGTTCTAGAGTTGTTTTATCTTCTCATCTACTGATAGACACTCAGGCTGCTTCCATATATGGGCAATTGTAAATAATGCTGCAGTGAACATAGGGGTGCTTATGTTCTTTTGAATTAATGTTTTGAGTTTCTTCAGATATATTCACAGAAGTTGGATCATTGAGTCAAAGGCAGATACATTTTTAATCTTTTGAGATATCTCCATACTGCACTTCACAGTGGCTGCACCAAACCGCATTCCCACCTCCTTGCCAGCACTTGTTTGTTGATTTATTGATGATAGCCATTCTAACAGGTGGGACATGGTATTTCATTGTGGCTTTAATCAGCATTTCTCTGGTGATTAGTGACATTGAGCATCATTTCATGTCTATTGGCCATCTGTATGTCCCTTTTGGAGAAGTGTCTATTCATGCCCTAAGCCATTTTTTTATTTTTTTAATTGGATTGTTTGTATTTTGGTGTTGAGTTTTTCCAGTCCTTTATAAATTTTGGATATTAACCACTTATCAGATGCATAAGCAAGTATGTTCTCCATTTCCATGAATTGTCTTTTTACTTTGATTTTGGTTTCCTTTTGCTGGGCAATAACTTTTTAGTTTGATATAGTACCATTTGTTTATGTTTTCTTTTGTTTCCCTTGCTTAGAGAGATAGATAAAATATTAATATGAGCAATGTTCGAGATTTTACTGTCTATGTTTTCTTCTAGGATTTCTATGATTTCATATCGAACAATTAAGTCTTTAACCATTTTAAATTTATTTTTGTATGCAGTATAAGAAGGTAGTCTAGTATCATTTTTCTGCACATATCTGTTCAATTTTCCCAACACCATTTATTCAATAAACTATCTTTAGCCCACTGTATATGCTTGTTACCTCTGTTGAATATTAATTAATTTAAAATATGTGGGTTTATTTGGGCTCTCTATTCTGTTAAATTGATCTATATGTTTGTTTTTATGCCTGTCCTATGCCATTTGATTACTATGGCCTTAGAATGTAGTTTGATATTAGGTAGCGTGATTCCTCCAACTGTGTTCTTCCTTATCAGGATCACTGTTGCTATGTGACATCTTTTGTGGTTCCATACGAAATTTTGAAATATTGTTTCTAGTTCTGTGAAATACATCATTGGATTCTTGATAGGAATTGAATTGAATCTATAGACTACTTCTGGTAGCACAGAATTTTTAATGATGTTAATACTTCCTATCCATGAACACAGTATGTGTTTCCACTTATTTGAATCTTCTTTAATTTTTTTCTTCAGTGTCTTATAATTTTCTGAGCATAGGACTTTTACATCCTTGGTTGGATTTATTCCTAGGTATTTTATTCTCTTTGAAACAATTGTAAATGGGATTGCTTTCTTTGTTTCCCTTTCTGTTAGTTTATTATTGGCATATAAAAATGCAACTGACTTATAAATAATTTGTATCCCACTACTTTGCTGAATTCATTGATCAGTTCTAGTAGTTTCTTGGTGGAACCTTTGGGGATCTACATGTATAGTATCATCTTAGGTGAAAATAGAGACAGTTTTACTTATTCTCTTCCAATATAGATGTCTGTTATATCTTCTTGTTGTATGATTTCTATTTCTGATGCCTTTTATTTCTTTTTGTCTCAATGTTGAGGCTAGGACTTCCAGTACTATGTTGAATAAGAGAAATAAAACTGGACATCCCTATCTTGTTCCCAATCTTAAGGGGAGTGCTTGTAGTTTTTGCCCTTTGAGTATAATGCTGGCAGTGGGTTTGTCATATATGGCCTTTATTTGTTTAGATGTGTTCCCTCTTTGGTTCTATTCTCACACATAAAATCATTAGGGCTGTTCCATTTTACATTTTTTGGGAAAACCCCATATTGCCTTCCACAATGGAGTACCAATCTGCATTCCCACCAAGAGTACAAAAGGGATCCGTTTTTTTTTTCCAGAACCTCCCCAACACTTGTTGCTTGTTGATTTATTGATGAGAGCCATTTTGAGAGGTGTGAGGTAACATCTGCATTAATTTTCATTTCTCTGATTATTAGTAACATTGAACATTTATTCATAAGTCCGCTGTCCATCTGTGGACTCTCTATTCTGGTCCATTGACCTAAATGACTGTTTTTATGCCAATACCATGCATGCTGTATAAAATGGTCTTACAGTATAGAGTGATATCAGGTAGTGTGATTCCTCCAATTTGTTTTTTTATTTCTCAAGATTGCTGCAGCTATTCAGGGTCTTATTGCTCCTTTTAATTTTTTTTTATTGTTGTTCAACTACAGTTGTCCCCATTCTACCCCCACCACATCCACCACCATCTTCCACCCTCAATACTACCCCCCTTTGTCTTTCTCCATGGGTCCTTTATACATGTTGCTTGGTGACCCTTACCTTCCTTCCCACATTATCTCCCTCCTGATTCCCCTCTGGTTACTGTCAGTGTGTTCTTTATTTCAATATCATTGGTTATATTTTGTTCATTTCTTTTGTAAATTAGGTTCCACATATAGGCAAAATCATATGGTATTTGTATTTCACTGCCTGGCTCATTTCACTTAGTATATATTTTGCATTTTGTAATGTAAATTATTATCATTTCCTAGATAAACTCCAATTACTGATGATGTACTACTATTTCTAATATATTGCTGTTATATTTTCTAATATTTTATTTAGGATTTTTCCATTATATTCATAAATGAGATTTTACAATAAATTATCTTTATTTTATTATACATTGTTTCATTTGATGTTCAGACTGCATTATATAATACTGGCATAATAAAATGACCTAAAGGTTTCATCTCATAGTTTCTTTTGAAGACTGAGGTTATCAGTTATTTGAGTTATTGGTATACCTTGTTAGGTAAACAGTAAAACATGGTTTTATTTCTGACTGTGGGATAGATTAAGAATTAGCAACAAGTAAATGTCTCATTTTTTTTTTTTGCATGTACAGATCTCCCAACACCATTTGTTGAAGAGGCTATTTTTATTCCATTTTATGCTGCTGTCTACTTTGTTGAAAATTAATTGACCACAGAGATTTGGGTTTATTTCTGGGCTGTCTATTCTGGTTAGATGATCCATGTGTTTGTTCTTATGCCAGTATAAGATGGTTTTGATTATAGTGGCCTTGTATATACTTTGATATCAGGTATTGTGATCCCTCTTATTTCATTCTTCTTTTTCAAAATTACTGTGGTTATTCGGGGTTATTTGTGGTTCCATATAAATTTTTGAAATGTTTGTTCTATATCTGTGAAATATGTCATTGGTATGTCCATAGGGATTGGGTTGAATCTACAAATTGCTTTGGGTTCTATGGACATTTTAATGATATTAATTCTTCCAATCCATTAATACGGTATATGCTTACATTTACCATATTTTTTAGGACTATAAGATGCACTTGACCATAATATGCACCTAGTTCTTAGAGGAGGAAAATAAGAAAAAAAATGAAGCAAAAAATGTAGTAAAATACTTCATAACCTGTGACCCCACTCCACCACTGCCCCCCTCCAACAGTGAGCCAGGTAAGCTACAAATTTCCTCCCAAATTTGGGAAGAAAAAAGTGCATCTTATAGTCCAAAAATATGTTATTTGTGTGTTTCTTAATTTCTTTCTTCAGTGTTATGCAGTTTTCTGAGTATAGGTGTTTTACCTTGATTAGGTTTATTCCTAGGTACCTTGTTTTTCTTGTTGCTACAGCAAGTGGGATTTTTTTCCCTGATCTCTGTTTCTGATATTTTCTTGTTGGTGTACTAAACAGCCTTTGATTTCTGAATATTGACTTTGCATCCCACTGTTTTGCCAAACTCACTTATTACATAGAGTAGTTTTTGGTTGAGTCTATAGGATTTTTTTATGTACACTATCCTGTCATCTGCAAACAGTGACAGTTTTGTTTCCTCCTTTCCAATTTAGATGTCATTTATTTCTTTGACTTGTTGGATCACTGTGGCTAGGACTTCCAATACTATGTTGAATATAAGTAGTGAAAGAAGACATCTCTGTCTTGTCCCTAATCTTACTGGAAAAGCTTTTAGGTTTTGCCCATTGAGTATGATGTTGGCTGTAGGTTTCTCATATATTGCCTTTATCATGTTGAGGTATGCTGCCTCTACTCCCACTTTGCTGTGTGTTTTTATCATAAGTACATACTGTACCTTATCAAATACATTCTCTGAATCTATTGACATGACCATGTGATTTTTATAATTTCCTTTTGTTTATATGATGTATTATGTTTATGGAGCTACAAATATTGTACCATCCTTGAGTCCCTGGGATGAATCCCTCTTGATCATGGTGTATGAACTTTTTTTTTGAAGCTCCATTAACGTTTCATATAATAAGGGGTGGGTGATGATGAACTCCTTTAACTTCACCTTATCTGAGAAGCACTTTATCTGCCCTTCCATTCTAAATGATAGCTTTGCTAGATAGAGTTATCTTGGGTGCAGGTCTTTGCCTTTCATGACTTGGAATACTTCTTTCCAGCCCCTTCTTGCCTGCTAGGTTTCTTTGGAGAAATTAGCTGACAGTCTTATGGGAACTCCTTTGTAGGTAACTGTCTCTTTTCTTCTTGCTGCTTTTAAGATTCTCTCCTTCTTTTTAATCTTGGCTAATGAAATTATGATGTGCCTTGGTGTGTTTCTCCTTGGGTCCAACGTCTTTGGGACTCTGAGCTTCCTGGAATTCCTGAAAGTCTATTTCCTTTACCATATTGCAGAAAGTTCTCCTTCATTATGTTTTCAAAAAAGTTTTCAATTTCTTGGTCTTCTTGTCCTTCTGGCACCCCTTTCATTTGGATGTTGGAATGTTTAAAGATGTTCTGCAGGTTCTTACACCTCTCCTCATTTTTTAAAATTCTTGTTTCTTAATTCTGTTCTGGTTGAATGTTTTTTCTTCCTTCTGCTCCAAACCATGATTTGAGTCCTGGTTTCCTTCCCATCACTGTTGGTTCCCTGTAGATTTGTCTTTATTTCACATAATGCAACCTTTATTACTGCCTGGATATTTTTTATGCTGTTGAAGTACCCATTGAGTTCCTGGAGCATCTTTATAAACAGTGTTTTGAACTGTGCATCTGATAGGTTGACTATCTCTTTGTCGCTTAGTTGTATTTTTTCTGGAGCTTTGAACTGTTCTTTTATTGGGGCCATTTTTTGTCTCAGTGTACCTGTTACGTACTAAGGGACATAGCCTTAGGTGTTCACCAGGATGGGGCAACCCACATGGCTGCATCATGACTCTGTATGTGGGGGAGGGGTCTGAGAGGGAACAGTGCTGCTTGCTCCACTCTCTGCTGGTTTTCAATTACTTCCCTGGCTACCCACAATCAAATTGGGCCCTTCTGGTGCTGATTCCCAGGTGGGTGGGTTTGTTTATATTTTAGGATCCTGTGGGTCTCTTCAATGAACTCTCCTGTGAGGTTGGGAGATTCTCCTGCTGCCACCTCAACCCCTAGAGGAGTTTTCAGTCAGAGGCTTTGGGGCTTTATTTCCCCCACTGGAACCCTGGGTTATGTGTTCTGTCTTGCTCCCTAGTTGTTCCTCCTGGTTTAACTGCATGTAAAGGTGGGACTGCCTAGTCCACAAGCTGCCACCTCACCTGTTTCACCAGCCACTGCCTTGCCATGAGTCCTCTCCACTCAGCTGCCCATCTCTGTCCCTCCTACTTGTCTGGGTGAATGTTTCTTTTTTAACTCCTTGGTTGTCAGACTTCCATACAGTTCGATTTTCTGTCAATTCTGGCTGTTTTTTTTTTTTCTTTTTAAATTTGTTGTTGTGCTTCTTTTGGTTGTGGGAGGAAGCACAGTGTGTCTACCCATGCATTCATCTTGGCCGGAAGTTTTCTTGCACTGTATGATCTTTTTAATATATTGCTTGATGTGGTTTGCAGTATTGTGTTGAGGATTTTATGGTCTATGTTCATCAGCAATACTAGCCTATAGTTGTTTTTTTTCTTTTCTTTCTTGTGTCTTGTTTTGGTTTTGGGATTAGGATGATGATAACTTCATAAAAACAATTTGGAAGTCCTCTCTCATCTTGGATTTTTTGGAATAGTCTGTGAATGATAAGAGTTAGATCTTCCAGAAATATTTGTAAAATTCTCCTGTGAAACCATCTGGTCCAGGGCTTTTGTGTGCCAGGAGTGTTTTGATTATTGCTTTGATTTTCTCAGCTGTTATTTGTCAGGCTTTCTGCTTCTTCATTGACTTTTGGAAGATTATATTTTTCTAGGCATTTGTACATTTCACCTAGGTTTTCAAATTTCTTGGCATACAGTTCTTCATAATTATTTCTTACATTCTTTGTATTTCTGTGGTATCAGTTGTAATCTCTCCTCTATCATTTCTGATTGTGTTTATTTGGGTCCCCTCTCTTTTTTTATTGATGAGTCTGCTTAAAGGCTTGTCAATTTTGTTTATCTTTTCAAAGAACCAGCTCCTGGATTTATTGATCCTTTGAATTGTTCATTTAGTACATGTCATTTAATTCTGCTCTGATCTTGGTTATTTTCTTCCTTCTATATGCTCTGAGCTGTATTTGCTGTTGTTCCTCCAGTTCTTGTAGATGTAGCTTAGGTTGTTTATTTGAAAAGTTTCTTTCTATTTTAGATATACATGTGTCACTAGGACTTCCCTCTCAGGACTGCCTTTGCTGTGTCCCATATGTCTTGGACTGTTGTGTGTTAATTTTCATTTGTTTACAGAAACTTTCTGATTTCTTCTTTGATCTCATTATTAACCCTTTCATTGTTTAATAACCTACTAATCAGTCTCCATGAATTTGAATGTTTTTGAGTTTTATTTTTGAGGTTGGTTTCTAGTTTCAGGCCCTTGTTGTCTGAGAAAATGCTTGTATGAGTCCAATTTTCTTGAATTTGTTGAGGCTTGTTTTATGTCCTTTCAGGTGGTCTAGCTTTGAAAATGTTCCATGTGCATTGAAAAGAGTGTGTATTTTGCTTCTTTGCAATGGAAGATTCTATATATATCAGTTAAGTACATTTTATCTAGGGCATTGTTCAATGCTGCAATATCCTTGTTGATATTTTGTTTATAAGATGTATCCATTTTTAACAGTGGGTTGTTAAAAACCCCTAGTATAAGTGTGTTGCTGTCTATATCTTTCTTGAAATACTCCAAGATCTTCCATATATATTTTGGTACTCCTATGTTGGGTGCATATATGTTCATGTTTTTGTCTTTTTTTAATGGTTTTGCCCCTTACATGTCAACCAGCAATAAATGAGAGTTGCACATTGTTTCTTTTTAAATATTTTTATTTATTTCTTTTTAGAGACAGGAGGAGGGAGAGAGGGAGAAAAACATCAACATGTAGTTGCTTCCCACATGGCCCCTACATGGGGACCTGGCCTGCAACCCAGGTATATGACCTGACAGGGAATCAAACAGGTGGCCCTCTGGTTTGAAGGCCCATGCTCATTCCACAGCGCTACACCATCCAGGGCTGTTTTTGTCTTCTTTATAAATTGTTCCCTTGAGTATTATGAAGAGTTTTTCTTTGTACATTTAAAGGCCTTTGTTTTGAAGTCTATTTTGTCTGATATAAGTATTGGTACACCAGCTTTTTTTTTTCCTGTCCATTTGCTTGGATTATTTTTTCAAACCCCTCACTTTCAGTTTGTGTAGCTATTTTGTTCTGAAGTGCACCTCCTGTAGGCAGCATATGTGCAGGCCATGTTTTCATATCCATTCAGCTACTCTGTCTTTTGATTGGAGCACTTAATACATTTACATTTAGGTTACTATTGATAGTACTTATTCATTGTTCCTCCTTTGTACCTGTGTTCCTCTCTCTCGCTCTTTTTCTTCCTCTTCTTCAAACAGTCCCTTTAGCATCTCTTGCAGTGCTGGTTTGGTGGAGGTTCTATTAGACTTCTTTTGTCTGGGAAACTCTTTATTTCACCTTCCTTTGTAATTGAGATCTTTGCTTGGTAGAGAAGTCTTGGTTGAAAGCCTTTGCTTTTCATTACTTGGACTATTACTTGCCTTTCCTTTCTGGCTTGTCGTGTTTCCATTGACAAATCAGCTACTAGCCTTATCATAGTTCCCTTGTATTTTACTTTTTCTTATATTTTATTTTACTTTTCTCCCTTGCTGCTTTTAAGAGTATCTCTTTTTCTTTAAAACTTGACATTTTAATTATGATGTGTCTGAGAGTAGGCCTCATAGGGTTCATCTTGATTGGGACTCTGTGTGCTTCCTGAACTTGGGTGACCTTTCCTCTCTCTGGGTTCAGGAAATTTTCTGTCATTTTCAAAAACAGGTTTTCTATCTCTTGCTCCTTTTTTTCTCCTCCATTATTCCAATGTTTTGAATGTTGTGTTTCATATTGTCTTGCAGTCCCCTTAAGCTGTCTTCATATTTCTTGAGTTTTTCTTTTTCCTGCAGCTGCTCTATCTGGTTGTTTCTTTCTACCTTATCTTCCAGCTTGCTAATTTGGTCCTCTGCTTCACCCAGTTTGCTTGTAATTCTTTCTAGTTTATTTTTTAAAAGACTTTATTTTTATACAGAGGGTAGGGGAGGCAGAAAGAGGGAGAGAAATATCAATGCGTGGTTGCCTTTAACACTCCCCCTACTGGGGGTCTGGCTCACAATCCAGGCATCTACTCCGACTGGGAATCAAACAAGTGATCCTTCGGTTCTCAGGCCAGCACTCAATCCACTGAGCCACACCAGTCATTGCTTTTTATTTCAGAAATTGTATTCTTCATTTCTTCCTGGTTCTTGTTTATAGTTTCTATTTCCTTTTTCATACTGTTGTAATTCTCACTCAGTTTTTTGTAGTTATCTGTGAGTTCCTTGAACATCCAGGAATGATCCTTATCATCATTCTTTTGAATTCTACATCTCATAGTTTGCTTGCCTTTCTTTCATTTAGCTCCTTTACTGGGGAGTCTTCCATTTCTTTTGATTGTGGGGTCTCTCTTTGCCTCTCCATTTTAGGTGACTCTTTTTGTTTGTTTCTGTGATTCCCAATGCTCTTCTTTGCCAGATGCCTCCATAAAGTGAACTTCTGTGGTAGGCTTTTTGTGGGGCTCAGTGCTGTGGTCTCCTTGATCTACTTGTCTGGATGCTCTGGGAATGTTCTTTCTTTTGTTTAGTGGGCTCTCTTGTTGTACTTGGGCTTTACCTGTTGATGGCTCCTTTGTTGGTGGGTTCTCCTCTCCAGAAGGTTTACTGGTACTCACAACTCCCACCTTGTCTTGAATGTGATCAGGGGCAGGGCATAGGTGGAATGGGGTAAGGCCACAGGACAGTATTCTATAGGATTTAAAGTACTAACAAGTAGAGAACAAATAGCAGGTCCTTTGGAGAAGTATAGCAATAACCATGATATTTTACCCCACTAGCTACTTTTTATAAAAGGTGAAAAAGAGACAATACTCTTATTAGAAGGAAAAAGGAATGTGATCTGACTTTAGAAAGGAGAGCACTTATGCCAGGTTAGGTAGCAAGATATAGTGAGAGTGAAAGATAGAAATTGGTGAAGTGTGTAAAAGAATAGAGTTAGACACAATAGTAATATGGCTCTGGAAGATGGCAAAATGGATTTATACAGGGAAGGGTGCTGTGTGGGATCTGGAATAACAATAATATGATAAGAAATATATAATGTGAATAAAAGAGATAAAAAGTAAAAGACCAAGGGTAGTGTGTTATTGCGATATGAGTAAAGCAAAAGAAGAAAAATTACAGTGCAATATGAAAGGGAGAGTAAAGAAAACCAATCAAACAATGAAATCAAAGAAACAAACAAAACAAACTAAACAGAAAGAGAAATAAAAAATAATAAAAATAAATAAAATGCAAGTTCTGAAGGAAGGTAGAATGAAATTTGTCTCAGCTGGGTGTTAGCCTTCTCACTTCTTTCTGAATCTGTCTTTGGTCTTCTCACAGCTCCAGGCTTTATTGTCTTACACGTCCATTTTTAAATGTCCTGTGTAATTTTTGCCTTCCAAACTTCATATCAGCTGGAATACTGTTGGCTGTTCACTTTGTTCCCCAGAATATTTACTAGGTGTCCAAGTTGGGTGTACCAGCAAGTGCCTTCAGCTCCCACTTACATTGCCACCATATTCCATCTTAGAAAAAATTTTATTGTTGTTCACATATAGTTGTCACCATGTTCCCCTTACCACTCTCCACAGCACCACTGACTCCCATCTCACCCACTCAATCCTACCCCATTTTGTTTTGTCCATGGGTCCTTTAAATATGTTCCTTGATGACTCTTCCTCTTCTTTTCCCTATTATATCCATCTCTCCTCCCCTCTGGTTGCTGCCAGTTGGTTCTTTATTTCAATGCCTCTAGTTAAATCTTGCTCATTTGTTTTGTTGATTAGATTCTATGTATAGGTAAGATCATATGGTATTTGTCCTTCATCACCTGGCATATTTCACAGAGCATAATGTTCTCCAGTTCCCTCTATTCTGTCGCAAAGGGTAGGAACTCATTATTACTTTTTGTTCCATAGTATTCCACTGTGTAAATTTACCACAGTTTTTTGATCCACCCATTTATTGATGGACACTTACGTTGCTTTCAGCTCTTGGCTATTATAAATTGTGCTGCTATGAACGTTGGGGTACATAGGTTATTTTGAATTGGTGTTTCAGAATTCTTAGAGTATAATCCCAGCAGTGAAATTGCTGGGTCAATAGGCAGTTCCATTTTCAGTTTTCTGAGGAAATTCCATACTGTTTTCCACAGTGGATGCTCCAGTCTGCATTCCCACCAACAGTGTACTTGGGTTCTGTTTTCACCACAACCTCACAAGCACTTGTTTTTTGTGGATTTGCTTTTGACAGCCATTCTGACCAGTGTGAAGTGGTAACTCACTTTGGTTTTAATTTGCATCTATCTGATGGCTAGTGATGCTGACTGAGTATATTTTCATATATCTCTGGGGACTCTGTATGTCCTCCTTGGAGGAATGTCTGTTCGGGTCCTTTGTTGATTTTTTAATTGGGTTGTTTGTGTTGCTGCAGTGGAGTCATCTGTGTTCTTTATATATTTTGGAGATCAGACCCTAGTCTATGGTATCATTGGAAAATATGTTTTCCCATATGGTTGGTTTTATTTGCATTTTGCTAATGTTTTCTTTAGCTGTGCAAAAGACACAAAATAAAAGAAGACTTTTATTTTGATGAAGTCTCATTTGTTTATTCTTTCATTTATGTCTCTTCCTCTAGGGGACAAATTGGTGAAAATATTGCTTCATGGAATAAGGAGATTTTCCTGCCTACATTCTCCTCTAGGACTTTTATGATGGTGTGATTTACATTCAAGTCTTATATCCATCTTGAGTGTATTGTTGTGTATTTTGTAAGTTGATGGTCAGGTTTTAATATTTTGCATGTAGTTATCTAGATCTCCCAACACCATTTGTTGAAGAGCCTATTTTTATTCCATATTATGATTCTACAAACATTTAAAAATATTAATTGACCATAGAGACAGAAAAGAATACAGCTGAGATTCTGTAGGGTGAACAGCCAACAAAATCCCAGCCACATTCTTTTTTTAGAAGCTATTTCTTTTATTTCTGCTCTGCTTTTATTATTTTCTTTTGTCTACTCATTTTGTGTTTTGTGATTTGTCGTTGTTGTTGTTCCTTTAAGTATAATGTTAGATTATTTATATGAGATTTTTCTTGTTTCTTGAGAAAAGCCTGTAATGAATGCTATGAATTTCTTGGGACTGTTTTCATTGTGCCCATACATGTTGGATTCTTGTGTTCTCATTTTTATGTGTTTCAAGGTACATTTTGATTTTTTTCTTGATCTCACTGTTAACTCATTCATTGTTAAATAACATGTTATACAACCTCCATGTATGCATGTGTTTTTCAGTTTTCTTCTTGTGATTGATTTCTAGTTTCATACCATATGGTCAGAGAAGATACATGATATGATTCCAATCTTTTTAAATGTATAGACACTTATTTTGTGTCCTAATATATAGTGTGTCCCAGAAAAAATCTCATGCACTTGAAAAGATTGTATGTTGCTTTGTGGAAAAATGTTCTGAAGTTATCAATTAAATTCATCTGATCTAATGTGTCATGTAAAGCTGCCATTTACTTGCTGATTTTCTTTCTAAAATTTCTATCCATTGAAGTCAATGGTGTGTTAACATCTTGCATTATAATTGTATTATTGTTAATCTTTCCATTTATGTCCATCAAGATTTTCTTTACATGTTTAGTTGTTCTTATGTTGGTTGCTTAAATATTTCCAAAAATGATATCCTGTTATTGAATTGATCCTTTTATCATTATGCAGTGTCCTTCTTTATCTTTTACTATAGCCTTTATTTTAAAGTTTATTTTGCCACGTATAAATATAGCTACCACATCCCTTTTTCCATTCCACTTGCATGAAATTCTTTTTTTATCCCTTTACTTTTAGTCTGTGTGTATCTTTCATTCTGACATGTGTCTACAGTATACAGTATATATATATATATATATATATATATATATATATATATATATATATATGGATCATGTTTTATTACCCATTCAGCTAATCTATGTCTTTTGATTGGCACATTTAACCCATTTATACTTAAAGTGATAATTGATATGTACATGTTTATTGCTATTTTATCCTTTTTTAAATTCTTTATTTTATTGATTATGCAACTACAGTTGGCCCATTTTCCCCCCTCACTCCCCACCACCCTGCCCATCCCTTCCCACCCTCATTTCCCCCTTTAGTTCATGTCCATGTATCATAAGTTCTCTAGTGTCTACATGTCCCATATTATTCCTACCCTCCCCCTGTCTATTTTCTCCCTACTATCTATGCTACTTATTCTCTATATCTTTTCCTCCTTCCTTCCACCTCCTACTTCCCAGTTGCTAACCCTCCATTTGATGACTTTTTTTTTTACTGTTCATATTTTTAATCTTCTTTTTCTTAGGTAAGTCCCTTTAACATTTCATATAGTAAGGGCTTGGTGATGATGAACTCTTTTAACTTGGCCTTGTCTGAGAAGCACTTTATCTGCCCTTCCATTCTAAATGAAAGCTTTGCTGGATAGAGCAATCTGGGAT